>JAODKN010000042.1:9953003-9983051 GCA_026774425.1 Petrocephalus zakoni
CGTAACTACTGGGGAAAATTAGAAAATAATGAAACAGAGGTTTGTGTTCATTTTTGCCAAACAGCTTCTCTTTAAAGAAAAAGATAAAAAAAACACAAGTAACACATAAACTAACAAAAGCACAATTCCGTACTGTTGCCGTAATTTAAGGTAGCGCGGCGCTTGCTCTCTCTGGCTTTCCTATAGGGATCACGGCTGTTTGTGGATTTTCTTCCTAATGCCAGCTCCGGTAAACATTGTCCGGCATTCCACAGGACCCCTTCAGGTGCCTCCTCTCTCAGTGACCCTGACCTAATGCTCCCTAGGGCTCCTGCAAGAACAGGCTGGAAATAACACGGAACCTCAGTGGTTTTCAAGGCACACAGAAAAACTGACTGCCCCCCCCCCACAGATTTGTATTTCATTTAGACTGCACAAAAAAACTAATAAACTGTGCTTTCTATTCATACAAGACATTGTTTTTAAAGAAAAGCTTTAGTATTTTTTGTTTTGTTCCCCTAAAAATAACAGATAAAATCAAACAAGAAACGGAACCCTTTCTGGTTCAAAACTGTATTTCTGACCTAAGGTGTAGACAGGCTTGCCGCAATCAAACGCTTCATAGCTACCCAATACATATTCATCCAGCTAATGCAAAAAAAAGAAAGAAAAAAAAAAGCTTTATTTTACCTTAATGTTGTTAAGGAGAGCAGGCTTCTCTGACAATGTGTGAAATTCACTGGTGGTTTTGTTATGCAAGGCCACACCACAGCACCAGCCCTGAGTAGCTCATTCACCCCACTAATCTTGCTATCCCCCCCCCCCACCACAAACACACACTGACAGCTCCCAATCAGGACTTCCTGCCAACAGAGGGGTGAACTGTGTTTGTACAGATAACGCACTGAATAGACATTCTTCTCCCAATACCCCTCTAATAGCAGCACAGAACAAGCAAACAGTTAAGTATGAGAAACTAATGAGGTCCACCAAGTGCGCCCAGGATCACAGCAGCCCTCATCATGCCATTATTTGCTCTGTGGGCATATTAATCTGTGCTCGAAGGTATGGCACTCAAAACGGCACTAGGACCGTCGATCCAGAAGGTCTTCTGAGTGACTTGTACACAGTTCAGGCTGGTGTACCGAAATCTCTGCTGTGCTTGTTGCAAGCAAACATACACACAAACAAACTCATGGTGTTTTCGCACACGGCTGGTACTGAATAAGACATACTCAGTTTTGGAGGGCAACAAGGTGAAATGCATCTGAAATGCACTGAAAAGATTAATAATTATCCTTAATTAACCGCATTAGAAACAGAAAAAAAGGTTCAACATTCTCGCCAAGACAAGGACACGTTTGCAAGGTTATTTTTTTTTTTCTATTTTACTGGAACAATATATTTGTATACATGCGCAAAATAAACTTACTAAGGCAAAACCAATTAAATCTCAAGACAACGGGCTATATTGTAATCGACGTAGCCATAAAACGAACAGTGAGCACAGAAAGCACTAGGTGGTAAAAAGCGGCATTTAAAGGACTTTCTGGAATACGTGAGGGATTCACAGCAGCACCGGGGAGAAGATAGCCGGGCGGGCAGGGCCTGGGCCATGGATGGGGGCACCCTTCCTCATTTCACAGACCCACGGTCCGCCTCACGCTGACCTCTATCCTCGGCTTTTACAGGCGCATTTACTGCACGCCTCAGAAACTTAACGCAGAGATAATTTAGCAGTCGCCCTGCCGTCATGACGCATTCCGAATTGGCGTGAAGACCTCGGCGGCACGGAAAAAGCACAAGATAAAGCATAAACACTTTTCACCAAAAAAAAAAAAAAAGTGTTCAGTTCCTTGTAGTGGAACGTAAACTCTAATACAAATCTTTTCAAATTTAAAGGCTTCCCAGACTACTTGGTGCAACCTAGTCAGATGGTTAGGATTAGTACTGTGCAGAAAATAGCAGGTAAATATGGTAACTGTCAACCCTCCTTCCCTGGAACTTGTACAGCTTTTTGGAACCTTATCAGGTCAGACGACAGATAATACCATAATCAATGAATTGCGATGTGTCACAGGACGACGACAGACTGGCACAATAGGTCCAGTCGTCAGTAGATACTCTATGACATCATGCCTTCAATTCCCACCCTGGCTCTGCTGTAAGGGGAAGTGGTGGCCTAATGGTACTTCTGACTGAAAAGTTGCTGGTTTGATTCCCTGACAACTACAGTACCCTGAACAAGCTACTGCCCCCCTCGTGTGCTAAATGATAACTGCCCACTGCCACATTTTGTTGTGGTGTGTCAACAATGACAATCACTTTTACTTCATCTGTGTGTGTGTGCGCCTACCTTGTGATGGACTGGGTCCAGGGTGGCCCCTGCCTTTTGTGCTGTGTTCACTGAGTCCCAGCACTGGCTAAGTGGTTACGGAAAATGGACGGATGGTTATCGCAGAGTTCTGGAGTGCTCACAAGTGGTATCTGAAGTCTGCGCAACATCAAATGACCGACAAAATGGCTTCCAAGCTGATCACTTTTGTGTTCCGCGGCCTTTAACAGAACTGAGATACATCTGCTAAAAGCAGTGAGAACAGAACGTTAAATGCATAATTTTAAATAACATCAGGTACTCAGAAGTCTTGATGGAGCAAGAAGCAGCTACAACATAAAAGCGTGACAAATAGAAGGAATACAATAAAGGAAATCTCCAGAAATCTTATGCGGTGGATTTTGCCTGTGTCGCTAGAAAGTCATTGACAGAAAGCTATGGAAAATGGTTAATGAGGACTTGGCCAAAGGTGCCAAAAAACTACACTCCTTAAGAATTCTTTTACCCTTAGATGGCTGTAATAATTGGCTCAGCCTTATAATTCTAGGCAAGGAACCGTGGGTCGGTTGCACAAAACACCTCATGTTTTCCCCTTATGTATGACACTTAAGATTAAATTTTTCCTTAGCTAAGGGATTTATTTAAAGGTGCTGCACAGAATCCCTTAAAAATGTTTTCTTAGTTAAAAGAAAAACCATAAGGGATTTACTACACTGAAAGACATTTTACAGCAGTAAAATTGTAGAGAATTGAGAGTAAAATGGAGACTTCACGGCTGGGTGATACGTGATATCAGCTCCATTGTTAAATTCGTTGACAAAAATGTTGATGAAAATGAGGCCAGACGAAGGGTTTTTGCGTGACGATAACTAAAACTGAGTAAAATATGCATTAATGATAATGATGAAGTTAAACATATTCATCCACATATTAGTCCACCACTGCATCTTTATCAGATACAAATATAGATCATTTCCCTTGGTGTATTGTGTGAGTAGGTGCTTTTTGCTTTAAGTAGAATTACTGAGTGGAGCACATGGCAAAAAACGTTGCTGGTTGACGACAAAACACCGGCATTAACTTGGAAGATGTGTGGAAGTGCTGGGAAAAGAGACCGAAGTAGTAGAGCAAAAATTGAACAAATGGAATAATTTTGTCTCAGTTACATTAAATGCATTGATGAATACCTTTTTTGCATGCGTCTCCATATATCTGCATCAAAAAATTCGACAAATAACCAATATACATCTATCTTTATACTTCTATCTCTGCCAGTATTTATTAGCAGAATAACGTTACATCATTTTTTTTATTCCGTGGAAATAGAAAAAAAATGTCAAGCTGCTAGCCAGATTTACTAATGTTGTGACCCATATAAATAAAATCATAAATCGACTGCCGGTTAAATCTATAATGCTAAATCAATTGATTATCATTAATCATATCCACTGGGATCTCTCGGTCGCAGAAATCTCTTCTCGGGAAACGCTCATTTTCTTCATTTATCGCCCTGTGTTGTGATTAAGATACAGTGTAAAGTTGTTTTCCTTGTTGAGGATGTTGAGGTCTTTTAGGGAACCGGCAAGGGGACTTAAGTATAAGTATAAGGCCCAGATAAGGAGAAAAATTAAATACCTATGTGAATATTTTAAGGAAACATTAAGGAAAAAACTTTACAGTGTTTTGTGCAACCAATTTTATTTTAAGAAAACCTCAACTTGGAAAATCTAAGACTGTTTTGTGCAACCAATCCCTGGAATTTATTGAGGATGGAAAAAATGTGGATGATATAGTATTCCTTTGCATCACAGTTTGTGGTTTAGGATGGAAGTAATTAATTTAATACATACATCTTGGGAAAAAAGTTATATGAGGTTGTCATGGGAATACCCGATGTTTACTGATAAAATAAGGTAAATACGGCTAAGGATGAAACGGCATTATTAAGGTCTCCATAAGAGGATATTGCAATTCCAAATATGTCATCATTGCATGTGAGAGAGCAGCACTGCCAGCAGACTGCTAAAAAGAGCGTCCCTCCGATAGCGAGATGAGAAACGGCGGCATGCGGCGATGACGAGCGACACCTGCTCTCGTGCTGACAGCCTCTTCCGCGAGATGGGGCCTAAGAATTCAAAGCGAGACAATGCAGTATGGGAGCCCCACACAGCATGCGAGTGACAGCTCGCAATTAGATGATTGGATTCTTTTTGTTGTTCCTCCCAAAGATCAAGAAACCATTTGCATCCTTGGTTAGCAAATTGTGGACCACGACCCCGGGATGTGTGGGGGGATGGGGGGGGCATTATGTCACTAAATAGTTGGCAGTAGTCGTGAGATGATTTTCTGTATGTGCTAAGAAAAGGTTCTCTTTAGCTAAATTTACTGTGCAATTTATTAAGCAGTTGCCACCTCTACAATCCCCAATTTATTAATAAAATAAATAAATAAATTCAAGCCATAATAACAATATTGAACACCTGCAATTTCAAGGTGTTTTTTTTTTCTCCCATCAGATGTCAACTGTCATATTCTTCAAGCCAACTCTCTGAAGTTATAGGACGCACCACAATAAAACTGAGACATACTGTAATAAGTTCTGACTAATTGTGGGTAGGCAATAACTTTAGGCATCAGTAAGACCAGGACTCCATAACGTGCACATTTAGCACACATACAGTATAAACACTAGCACACAAACAAATGTAAATCTAATAAACTTTCACAACATGCTAGACAAAACATTCAAACCGGTCGAGGAGAAGACAATGCCAAACATCTGGAGAGACCAAAGCTCTCGTTAGCTGCATGACTCCGCACATCACACCCACTGAATTCCCCCAGGCCTGGAGATGCATGATTCACAGTGCAGATTCTAAACAAGTCTGAGCCACCGGCCAGACATTCATGTTAAATTATTCATGCTAACTTTGATGGAGGCTCCTAAATAATGTCACTGAACAAATACAACAGAGAATCAGGTGTCTGATTAATATACTACTCTCAGACACACAACACCGCCTTTAGAGATGGTTTATTAACTTTTCCACCTTCGTAATCAGCAAAGCAGTGACACCTTACACTTTTCACCTTTCAGATGTTTGCCAGTTACACGCTGCTTAAAAATGAAGTGCAATACCCAAGACTCACGCAATTATAATATACAGATTATCACATGAATGTCTATTACCTACCAATAATATGTAACACTTGGGAAAACCGTACCATCATACTATTATTATTTAAAAATTGAATTAAAAATTCATACTGATGCCATTGCTCTTCGCATTCCAAAGATTAAAGTAATTTCATTTTAGCTTCCATGAGGCCCGTAAGATGCTGGTCGTGTTCTGTCAGATCTGATTAAATAACGCAATTGGGAGTTACCCGGCTGAACTTCACAGTGAGGCACACGCCTGCAGAGTGTCTCTGTACCATGAATGACCACAATCTGTTACAGAATGGGCAGCTATATAAGACCAGGACATTTAGTATGTCACTCCTACTGTGTTACCCCAAAGGCAGACCCTTAATCTAGCAGACCATCTAGCTGTTTGTAGGAAGTGTAACACAAGTAACTTTTGTAAGTCAGTTGGGATTAATAGCATCTTCTAAGCAAAATAAAAAAAATAAATAAAAACCAATGTAGTGCTTTCCTCAGGGGTGACACTAAAGATTTTTGGCCCCATGAAAGCATATTACATTGGGGCCCCAACCCAGATCAATCCAATTATGTTTTAGCTCCGCTGTCATTCAGGGGCCCTTGGAATCATTCTAACTTTCCCCCGATTTCCTGTGCCCCTGGTTACCCCTGACCTGGATGACACTTATTTGATGGCATTGTCAATAAACGACAGAACCGAAACTGTCAGTTCCTCGACCACTAAAAGTGCTTTTTCGTCTGAGAAATGCACTGCAGGGGAATCGGGGGCTCGCCTGTCAGCGAATGTGAAATACAGTTTTTAAATACCTTTCCAATAAAATAATGTGATTATTTTTCAAGCAAATCCCAATATGACAATAACATCTGGCTAAGTCATATGGCCAAGCGACGAGCGCGCTGACGTGGCAGAAATCAGCGCCACGTCCCGGGGGGCGCCGTTTGGCCATCACAGAGCCTCAAAGCCGAAGCTGTGGACAGAGGTGTCGTCAGCAAGCGGCCACGATAATACACCCAGGCGCAGGAAGAGCAAATCCATACACGAGTCCCACGGCAGATACCGCAGGCAGGGCTTCGTGTGGACAAATCCCAGCATTAATCCGGCTATCTTTCTGACACCTGGCACAAACAAGCACAAACAAGCTAATGCAGTAATATCCTCACATGCTAAATGTTTGCGGCACACTATTAATTTACCTACACTGGCAAGGCTGTTAGCTACATTCTCGTCTGACAATGTGTTGCTTAGCTAAATAAGCTGGCGCTGTATTACAGCAATGTGTTATGCTAATGGTGCATTTGCTCATCTGACCCCATACTGGTCGCACGTTGCTCCAGCTTCTACAGAATGCATGCCAATTAGGCAGGTGCTCTTCTCTAGAGAGAAGGTGTGCTGGTGCCCTAATTACACACTACAAATTCTGAGTGGAAAAGAGGCTTGATTACACTAGCATTGTACCGTACAGGCAATTAAACCTGGTCATCTAAGTGTATAAAAAAAGATTAGGCACCACTCGCACGGACCTGGCGTTCATGTGAAATGACACCGTCGTCTTACTGCGGGGGTAATAAAGTGATTTAAAAGACTGAAGCTTCTTTCAAATTTTTGCAAAAGTCTAAAAACCCCATGATGTGTTGACATTTTATTTCTGATAGCGTGTCTGTGAAACAAGTTGGACAATAAAGAAACATAGTGCTCTCACATTGATCGTGCTCTAATTCTGTGTCGGCTGGAAAGGGGGGGGGGTGTATCTTCAAAAACAACGACAAATTTTTCTGTGAGTTTCTCGTCATCACCACAAGCTACAACTGGGGTGCTGTGCTGGAACTGTAACCCCTCTTCTGAATAACCATAGAAAGATGGAGACCTATAGCAGAACCTGGGGTTGTACCCATCTCATTTTTCTTACTGTAGGCTGTAACTCTTAAAAAGCTGGAACAGTATTTCGCCCTTACAACCAAACACATAAAAAAGACACACATTAGGCTTGACGATACACATACCATTATCATTTATTCATATCCAATGTTTATATAACACCACAGATAATAACTATTAGCTATAACGGTGACAGTAATCCAGCACTTCGATATAGATAAATATTTTTGCGTTTGTGTTCAAGTGTAATGCGTGTAACGCTAAAAACAATAGATTCTGATTGGGGGTGTCCATGTTAAAGTGTTTGTTCATTCGCCGGAGAACGCAGTAGCGACGCGCGGGGGAGGGCGGGGACACCCGTGATGAAGCATATAAACATTCGCCAAGGCAGGCAAAAAGACGAGACGCTGATCGCGAAGATCGTCAAAATGACAAACAGTGAAGCCCGTGATTTAGAGAACCTCGCTGTAGCTTCATTAAGTGTTTTTACGAGATAAGCTGCATGGATATTGCACCGAGTGCAGGTTCTGAGGCCTCCTATAGGAGTAAGCCTTAGAGGGAATCACGCCTCTTAAATTAAACCCTACCATCCTCTCTCGCGGTACCCACGGACTGTGTATCTTCCATCCCACAATGCCTCACCCCAATCATTTCCATCTTGCATAATCTCTAATTAGATATCCTTCTCACAAAATTAAAATTGCACTTTGTTTGATTTAAAGATATAACTGAAAGTATTACCAGTTGTCAGACTAACATACAAGGGAATAGCTCTAGTTCACTGTAGAAGCTGGAGTAAATATAAACATGTGTGAACATTAGGCAAACAAAAAAAAAGTAAGGTATAATTACAGTGAATGCATGTACATCAGAGGGCCTTCATTACTTATGCAAAGTGGTTCCACTCAAAACCAGATCTGAAAAATCTGATCATGTTCTAACATTCAGGGTCCATTGGAACTGTAGGTGCACGCAGAAAGTCCCACCAAAAACCTAACAACTGACGGCAAAGTCAATGTTATCTCATTAGAACATGGGACACCTGGGTACCGGGTGTGCCGACAGGGAGGCCCGGAATCAAACGGCAGATCGTACAACGGACTCTGCCTAATTGACAGCCTTGGCTTCCAGACCTTGGGGGAGTGCTCACAGATTTCCCCCCGTGGGTGATTAGCACCGGAGAGAATCCGAGGCATACTCAGATGGGGTAGCAGATTGGAAGGGCCCCGCCCCAGAGGGGGACCAAACACCTGGCTAATGCCTCCGCAGGCAATAATAAACGGTTGATGCACAACAGCAATCCGATAGGCATTGTTATTCCTGCACTGCCAGGGCACGGCTATCAACGGTGACCTTCTGCTGGCGTGTAGGACATAGCTTTAATTCAAACACCAACCCAAGAGCTTTCATCTCCCATCCTGGTGTTGCATTTATCAATCAGTAGACACAGGATGCTTCCTGACTTCCATTTTCAATTATTGTTTGTTCCCAGGGAAACCGATGTAAAAGAAAGCTAGGGGTAGTGATATTTCCATTGATAAGTACGTATGTTTCAAAACAAATCAGTTTGCTACGTACAGGAAAACGACATAAAACACCATGTCCTACCTTCTGATTGATACCATCAGTTTGTAGACAACGCAATACTTTTTAAGATTTAGAAAAATTCATTTTGCAAGGATAATACATTTTTCATAGTACTACTTTCCCTCTAAGTATTAAAGGAGAAAATTTCAGAAAAAGGTGTTTAGCCATCTTTTACACAATTAGTGAATACCAAGGCTAATTTCGCCATTCTCCTCTTAGTTTAGTACAAGCAGTTGACGTTCAGAACCGGACAATAAACAAACAAGCTCACATTTTTTTAATCAATCACAGACGTGCCGAATATACCAATCTACTGCGTAGATGAAATTCTACTGACCAACAAAATCCGCAATAAAACGGCGGCTTTCCATTATGAAAATCAATAATGCTGATATAACAATAAAGACCTATTCCCTGCTAACTATTACCGGAGCAATAAGGGCAGATTTGATTGCACGCATCAAACAAAGTTCATTAATGAATTGAGAATGAGCGCATCTTGCCCTTTGAAAGCAGGATTCTAACTTGCCGTACATAGCTTAAGGCTTTTTTGGCTCGATTGTTACCACTGTGACCTCTCACGTCTGGGTTTGGAAGTTAGAATCTTTATAAAAGAGTAATCCGCATGCTCTCCCCATGTCACATAGGTTTTCTAGCAAAGACAGTTAGGCTAACTTGTTGGATTGCCTGTGGTGCAGTGTTTCTCAACCCGATCCTTGGGGAACTCCAGACGGTCCACATTTTTGCTCCCTTGGCTCCTGAAATACTGATGTAGTATATGATTGTATGTGCACCGTGATAAGCTGGCATCCCTTTCAGGATAGATCTCAGGATAGACTCCCACCCTGTATCGTGTGCTGGGATGGGCTCCATGCATACCTCCACACCCTTACCAGGATAAATTAATGGATTTTCGAAAAAACAAACATCATTTCAGCATCATAAGAACAGCTGGACATTAGCACCCACGGCATCACAGCAGGTGTGCCAATAAATAATGACTGAAATCTCAAAACAAAAGAAAATGGCCTAGCATTGTACACATACATGTATACACATGTGCATTTCTTTACACCTGTGTGGATATTTACCTGTATTCCTCCTGGGTGAAGATTGGGATAACCGAGGGCTGAAGAACAGTTATTTCAACAAGAGTACTATTCAACTTGACTGGATCACCATCATCATAAGCAATAACCACCAGCTGCAATGGGGAGAACAAAAAACCAGTATGATGGCTGTTTAGGGGACAAAAACCATCAAGGACATCCAGGTTTTGAAGTGCAAGAGAAACTGTTGCATTTGCACAAATGGCTTTTGTCAGGTTTCTGTAAACGGCTCTAATACAAACTCATTCTTCAGTCGTTTTAGACCCAGCTATTTCCACTCTAACGTAGTGGCTCTTACACTATTTACTATTTAATACGTGAGGAAATGAGCTGGGATACAAACAGCATGCAACATACTTGCCTTAAATGTTGTACTGGGCTTTTCGTTGAGATTGACCCTAGTAATCACCCTGCCCGAGTCTTCTTCCACATCGAAAATACTCCCACTGTATGGGGATTGGTCCAGGTCCACTCTGTAACGCACACGACTTGCAGCGGTACCCTGGAAAACAGTGCATGAGCTGCAGGATCAGGTAGGTATGGTACCAGAAATGTAGACCAGCAAATAATGATTCCCTGTGTTTGGTCTCCTGTATTGTAACTAGGTGCATCTTAGCTATTACCAATGTATGTCTACTGATGATTGTTGCACTCCTGACTGCATAACAATGAATAAAATAACATGGGCTTGGGGGACACATTGTAGGAGGCTGGATATTTTTGCTGATCTGTCTTTTTTTTGTATTTTAACTGGGGTAACCTGGGGTACTGGAACCCTGCACGATTTGTACGCTTTATTGTCAGCAAGTTTACGATAAATCTGGTGGAAGCAAAGTAACTAGGTCCCCAGAGACATCAACTAAATAAACAGAAATCCATCTTCTAACAGGCCGGATAGCGCGGCTAATGGTGCCCGCTTCAGAGGGGCTTAGTGTAAAACGAGACCAGTAAACGAGTCATTGAGCTCACTGATTCATTACCAAAGCGGTTAAAGAACGGGCACAGCTGGAGATGATGTGGTTATGGTGAAAAAAAATAACTGCTCACACAGAACAATGACACATATGTGGAGCAAATTTATGCCTACAACTTGCTCTTCTCATTGCTCATGCAATGTACCACAGAAAAAGAACTATATTTTAGTATGGTAATTCTCATCTAAGGGAGCTTTTTTACGAGAAAAAAAAATACGACTAATACTAGAAATTTGTTATTATTGTGATATCGGAAAAAAAATATTCACACAAACAATACTGATACAATGCCAAGTTTCACAGAATAATCGATTTCATTTTAAAAAAGGAAATTTTGATTCAGTTAATCTCCAAATAAAAATTTAGTATTTTCTAAATCCAATCCTAGTTTCTGACTGGAACAGGGGCTTTCTAGCTATGAAAATATTTACCAATGACCTAAGAATAATTTACAACTGTTTTAATATCATGGTGGTAAACTATACCTCAAAGCACCAATGGCAAGCTAGGTAACATTGTTTCTTCAGCCTGATGGGTTTGACGATATTTGTTCCAGTTCTTTCCACATTGTGACAATAGCTATCACTACAGAGACACAAGATTGTGTTCACAGATCGGAAAGCTCACGTCAGATCTGCTGACAGTGGTTAGGAGAAGATGACAGGGCAACAGATTGGTGAGAGAAGACACCAAATTTTCTTGAACACAACATTAAGACCTTCTTCACTGACACCTCCTCTAGAAACTCTTAAGCTGCACGCAACATGTACATACTCCTACATTAAGCAAAGATTACTGTCGCTGCTATTTATAATTCAGTAGCCTTACTTTTAAAGCCTCCATGATCTAGCTTTAGAAGTTCATTTAAACTTTCATCTGTCATGGCTAAGCTCATCTGACCTTCAGAAGGACACACTCTAGATATAATCAAGAAACTGTGCTGATTCGAGATTGTTTTGTTTTTCTTCTGTCAATCCTTGAGGATCATGCGACATATTGGGAATGCCAGCGATTCTAGATGGTCGCCCACCCACCTGAAAGTCAATATTTATCATGATGAGCCACTGCACATATATGAAAATCTACTGTGTTACTAAGGACTCTGAGGGGGTGCAGAGTCATTTTCCAGTTTATGGCACCATGAGGGTTTGGCACTAACACTGAAATTGTAGTATAGAATAATTTTCCAGTTTACAGAACCATGAGAGCTGAGTGCTAATACAGAAATCAAAAGATTGACCCTGAATCATATATAGCATTTACCGGGAAATAAAGATATCTGGTAACACTTTCAAAGAATGCCCCGTCTATGAATCTATGAAAACACTGACAACACAATTAATTTATCCAAAAAGCAAGGCTATGAATATTTATAAAAAGGCATAAAACATTATAGCCATGTTTATTATGCATTATGAATACTTTATGAAGTTCTGCTCTATGATGCACTATAGATACCTTCATACTGCAGTACAAATCATCCTTAATTCTTATTCTAGGTATTATAATCAACACTATAAACCTCATGACTGTGAATGACATTGTAATGCTTTATTAATTCGTATACTGACTATTACAAAGTATTACAAAGGTAACAGTAATACATTACAGATGACAGCTTCAAGTGTTACCATTCTTGTTTAGTACTTCGGGTCACCTCACTTAAAGCTGTCATAATAATACTTCATAATAATGAAGTTGTTATCTATAATCCACTACAGATACATTCCTAATGCATTATAAAGGATGGCATTGCATTAAGCATGCTTTATGCTGCATTATGAAGGCATCTGTAGTGCATTATAAATGCGGGCTTCGTAAAGCATTCACAATGCATAAACATGGCTTTAATGTGATGCCTTTTTATTTATTTTTTTATAGCCATGTTTATAATGCTTTATAAATGTGTTTATATAATGTGTTATGAATGCGTTCATAGATTCTTATGGACATGGCATTCAAAGAAAGTGTTACCATTATTGTTATAGCTTGTACTACTACGGCTTAAGGGAAAATGCTTCCTCGTGGCTTTCATTCTCTCCATGCCAGACGCGGTCTTCTGTCGCTCAGTCATCCTCCACTCGAATCAGGTTTAGCGGTTAACTGCATGGATAACAAAAAGCCTTTGGATAATATCAGGCTTTCAGGACAGAGGATGAAGTGTTAAAGCTTGAAGATGCCTTGAATTATGCTGGGTGACCTCTACTGAACTCCACGCAAAGGAAACGGGCCCCAGATGCTGCAGGAAACCTCAGGAAAGGCAAGGAGCAGGTGGCCAAGCTGCTCACTGGACGGCGGCTTCATATTGCTCTCCCAACTTCAGCAGGGCGGGCAAAGGGCAAAGGTCACGAGCGTATGATGACTGCTGATGCACACACACTGCAGTAATAAAAACAGCCTGTGACCCAGCATCTCCTCAGGGAATTGTACTGAGCCAACGGCCAATGTTTTTCCTGCGTTTAGCAACAACTTTTTCAACCTTATAGTTCAACCTTATAGTTCTAATAACAGCTTACTATTTGGTTGCTGAGTTACAGAATTACATTAATTGTGCACCATATTTCAAAGATTATTAGGAAATTCCAGGAATCAGCAGGTGATACTGAACACTAACCAGTTTCAGTGATAGTTACATCATCAACATGTGAACTTCCTCACCAGGGGGGACAAAACTCACAATGGTACATAGACTGGTTATAATAGACTAAAAAATGCCAAAGACATTAGAACGGCATATTTATAAAGTCAGTCGCTTTCAGTAGCACAGAGGTGGTACTTGGATGACTTGGTGCAAGTGATTCAGCCAGATAAATTTTACATTTTTTCCATTGGCAAAGAGCAGGTGCACCGAGAGAAGAAACGAATAACAAAAATGTCTTAAACAGACGGGATATTCAAGCGCTTTGTCGCCAAGGCAATTCATCCTTGTTTGGATGTAATCTCACTGGGTTTTTTTAGGTGAGGGGAAAGAGCCGTTCACCTCCTCTTGTAAGATTTTTAACGACATTAAAGCGAGCCAACTTCCAACAGCTGTAACTTAACCATTTTCCTTTGTTTGCAACCCCATAATTAGCATCCTGCTTCACGCAGTGCATTAACCTAACGCTTCTGAGGCCACTCCTTGGGGACCCCCAAATTTAAGACCCCCTGAATCTAACTCCCAGGGAATTGGGAGAGAGCAAAAACACCCGAGGACTGGACTGAGAAACCCTGCATTCATTAACCCAGGGATTTAAGATGCTGTTTCAGACAGTGCAATCTCCGGAGTCTTTTTACCGTAGTTCTTCTTAACACCAAAATGTTCATCGAGCCTCAGTATCACCATGGCAGCTCTCATCGCAAATCTGGGCACTAACTGCTTCCAAACAAAGCAACGACACCCACTCCTGGCTGAAACCCAGGGTTCGGCAACCTAATTTACAGAAGGAGCTACTTCTACAAAGAAAATCATGTGAGGAGCTACGTGTTCGATGCGAGGGGGCATTTCTAATTAGTGTTACGTGAGACGGTAGTTTGTGGGGAAGGCAGCCGAGACCAGTGGCCTTGGCTAAGGAGTCACAGCCTGGATCAGAAGCCCGTGCTTGTTAACCCCAACCAGTGGTGGGTAGTTCAGATACAGGGAGTAAAAGTCAATACCAATATTTTGTTTCAACCGGCCAGCTGAGCACTCAGTGACTGTGACTCTTTATACTGAACTGGTTGGTTGAAACAAAATCCTGGTCTGGACTTCCACTCCCTGGACCTGAATTACCCGCCCCTGCCCCTGATTAGTCAGCCTCGGCTGGAAATCATGGCTGATTGGCTGCGAGTGTCCCACAGGGGGGTTTGCAGTGATAGGGCTGTGTGAGGGGGGTCCCCTGTTCCAGCCATTGAAGCTACAGTCAGGCGAGGTGCCAGGCGTCAGTGTCGGGGGGAGACATTCGCCTGCCTCTCCAATACCTCTGAACTGCAATATGGACATCTAAGAAGAGGACAGCCAGCGGAGGGATATCATAGCACCGCCAGCAGCCCCTGCAAGCTGCGGGTCAGACCTGGCCTTGAGGATCCTCTCTGATGTTTCTCTGCCTTTTTAATCTCCACGCCGCTCACCGCTTTAGAAAAACCACTCAAGTGTAACATGGCATGGACATTTGGAAGAAGGTAATACCACTAACCCAAAAGCATCATAAAAAAAATAAAAATCTGTCCCTGCCTTCATGTGGGTCTGCAGTCCACAAACGAGGGTAATATTACTTTTGGGTGCAGTCTTATTTAAGGCCAAAAGAAACCATACGTCTCACTGGTTACAATTACCTTTTTCTTGCTTTATTCCACAGAAGCCTCATTTGTGCCCTTTCAGCAGACTTCTGGCCTTTGTCAAACCATAATATATCCCATAATAAGGCAGCGCAGTATGAAAGCCAACAATGAATTTCCACAGCCCCTGCGCTGTAGCTGGTAATGGTGATGCTATTTCTGCAGGTCGCAGGGCAACTTAAAAAATAAAAATAAAAAACACCACGGGGCGGGCAAGAGAGCTTGGGCACCAGATCGCGTTTTGGGCCATAAAACTACTCATGTGTGCCCATCACATTCATGTTAGGGCACGTGGACAAATCAAATTACCTTGGGGAAGAATCCAATTATTCTGCTAATGAACTGCTGCATTCAGTAAAAGATTGGTAAACATACCTTTAAAGTAATCGAACCATTGCGGCAAAAATGAGCTTCCTTGACTGGCTGTCTGCTCCAGGAGCACGTTAAGCTGATAAAAGGAGGGGACTGGCGTGCTTGTATGGGGGCAGTGGGGTGTACGAGTCTCTGCGATTTCAACATAAAAGCCTCATGCATGCCATATGGGCGTATAACATCAACTGGATTTTTAAAATACCTATGTTAAAAATCAGGGGTTTCAAAGACAGCTTAAGTCTTTCCCTGTTCCATCACAAATGATTGCGCTCAAGTGCTGTATGGTAATTAGCATAGTGAGTTGGATCAGGTGTGTTAAATGAGGGTAAACCCAAAAATGTGCAGGACTCTGGCCCTCCAGGACTGGGGTTTGAGACCCCTGTTATAAATTCACATATATGCATACCATATGGGCATATAAAATCAACAGGATTTTTAAAATATACCCATAAATGCAGATATATGCATACCATACGGGCATATAAAACCAATGGGATTTTTAGCGTATATAAATATTTTATGAACTCTGATTTATGCATAAAATACAGGCATATAGCATCAACTGGATTTTTAAAATATTTATTTTATAAATTCAGATATATGCATACCATACGGGCATATAAAATCAAATTTAAAATTGTAAATTTTCATAATAACGTACTTTGACATTGTTTACGTCGGTGTGATCACAATTAGTGTGTCAATCATTTTACATAAACATCAAAGGTTGCAGAGATAGAACTCCACTTCTCTGCCCCTGAAAAACATCCCACTCTGGAGACTGGCTTCCATCAATATGAGCAATGGGATTGACGTGACGCGCATGTTATGTAACGGCGAGCGCAGAGCTGTCATTTCTACTCACAGGAGGGTCCCGATCTTCGGCGTGCACCGTCGTGATGAGGCTTCCCTTGACTGCGTTTGGCGCCACCATCCCGCGGTACACAGCTAGCTCGAACACCGGGGAATAGTCATTCATGTCCTGCGAAGCACAATTCCAACTTCAGCACGTAAACCCAGTGGGGTTGGGATACACTCGTGCGGACAGTTTGTCGACCAGCTCTGGCTCAGTCCGTTTTTATTATAAAGGGCATTTACTGTGTCTAGAGTCAGGTAGCGGCAAACCAATTAGGACT
The DNA here is from genome assembly GCA_026774425.1 of Petrocephalus zakoni. Classification (NCBI taxonomy): domain Eukaryota; kingdom Metazoa; phylum Chordata; class Actinopteri; order Osteoglossiformes; family Mormyridae; genus Petrocephalus; species Petrocephalus zakoni. The sequence goes on from JAODKN010000042.1 coordinate 9,969,831, forward strand.
GAAAGGAAGTGCTAAACAGGGCTGGCATTTATTCAATAAAATGACATGCAAAGCATTAGGAATGCAACAGCTTGACGTCCCCACCGAACATACAAAATGCAGTTAGGTGCGTGGCCTTTCCAAGGCCAAGGGAGACGCCCTTTTCGGGGCATTTATGAGTTTTTTTTTATGTGGTTTTTGTCCAGTATGCAAATCATTGACAGAGCTGACAGTGATCAGATCAGCTCTGTGACTGACCGCGTTCTGTGACTTTGCCCCTCCCACCCGCACCATCCCCCTACCAATCAGAGGGAAAGGATATTTATATTCCGGCTACGGCCATGGAAACGTGCCAGTCGGAAGTGCTCTGGGTGAAACTAATGCCAGGGGACGATATTAAATATAGGCTTTATGTTAATGTTTTTTTTTTTTGGTGGTTCATAAAGGTGAATGATCGCGGGCGTTTTCCTCTATCGAGATTTCGGGAATGTCATCCTAGTTACTCAGGTGTGCTCCACATTTGAGAATGTATAAAAGGAGCTAATTACTTTGAGGGGGAATCGGATTCCACTAACGAGCTGAAGCAGGCGGCCCCACGCGATGTGGAGACGAGACCAACAGAGCCAAAGCCCTGCAAGACTCCCATCAGGGAGAGAATATGAATGCGGGAGCATCCTGGGCTGGTTCTGCAGCCCGCTCAGCCTGGAAGAGAGGGTGGCATCTGCATTCATCTGTTTTATAATGTGCATCCAGAACTTCAGAGAGGGGGCAGAGAAAGCAAGGTTCCAAAATTAAAGATCCACCAAAGTCGAAGTACAAAGGGGTCCTTGGGTCGACCAGACCTTACACGAGCACATTTTCATGACTCCGCCCACGTATATTTGAAAGTTCTTTATAAATGCATATTATATATTGGTGGCACAGTGTGGTTTGCCATTTGTTGTCAGTGCTTGTTCCTGGCACTATCTATCTATCTATCTATCAATCAGAAAAAAAAGACGCTTGAACTAGCTTAAAAAAGAAAATAAAAGAGCGAGGGCAGCGTGAAGCCTTTCCGGCCCTTACCATGCTTTCCCCATTAGCACAATAGCTCCCCAGAGGGTAATCCAGACATCACTCTACACTCGCATTTCCTGCACGTAGCAGCCAAGGCCGTTTCCACCGAGGCTCAGTGTCTCACTAAGCGCTGATCATTATCCACGTCACAGACAAACCGAGGCCGGCCTGTACGCCCATTAACTGCCTCGCAGTTGGTGCACACTTTATGTGAACTTTTTCCTTCACCTGTAGGCTGGAATTGCAGGGCAGACTTTACCTAAAGTGGATCCTGCTGGGCACAAGCAAAGGTATAAACAGAAATAGTGCATTTCCACAGCAGGCTGGTACTAAATAATTATACGGCGTGACTTCAGTCTGTCGACAACAACTGGCTATTTGGCAGCTTATGCATCGTTCTTTTAAAGTAATTTAAAATGCTCACATATCGAATGTAACATAAATAAGCGCCTTTATGATATGAGGAAACAAAATGTTCATTATCATTTTTAATTTAATTATTTGACAGCTTAAATTATTTAAATTCAATTACTATTTAATGAACTGGACTGAACTCAACTATTTTAGTACATTTAAATATTATAATCCATGGGCATTGATTCAAAAGACCATTTTATATTATGAATCCTTCATATAAATCTGTCCACTGCAAAAAAAACCTATTAATGAAAGGATTCAAATCAGAATTTCATTTATTTAATCAAATTATATAAAATAAAACTACTAAAACGACCTTGCGCAAATATTCTGAAGGTCATTGTGGTTTTTTTTTATTTAGTGCAGCCTTACTGGTTTGCAATCTATAATGATAAATAAGGGAACAAGGGCAATCATAGCTAAGAGTAGCTAATGAGTTGTACGAAAACAAAACCATGTCTTCTTATAAGTCGTGCTCTTAATATTCGAGCCAACCTTACCAATCACAGATGAAGCTACTATTCACAGGATTATGATTTTAAACCTGTGGATCATTTCGTGAAAATATTGCTTTTCATTTTCCATGATATCAACTTCATTCTTCAATTCATCAAATGGTCGAATGTTACTTTAGTTGTTTCTACCTCGATGACTTCAAGAAAAAAGGGTTTGCTTTAGAAAAAGGACGACAGATGATTGCGTTGATTCAGATGTTAAATTGAGATGGCTGATAAGGAAGGAAAACTAATGGTGAGAAGGGGCTAGCTAATTAACAAGTCAAATTAATGAAGTATAGTACACGTAGCAATTATCACTTCAAGTAGTTATGCAGTGCTGTCATTTAACTTTTACTACACTGGAAAGACATTTAAAAAAATATAGGGTAACACAAAACAGCCATTATACTGCATTACATATAGCTTCATAATCCATCATAATGCATTCATAAAGTATTAAAAACCCCGGCTATAACTATTTATAAAAAGGCATACACATTATACATTATATGTGTATTATGCAGTATGAATGCTATATGAAGATGTCATTTACAATGGACTATAAACACCCTCATAATGTAGCACACAGCATCCTTAATTCTTATACTGACCATTATAATGCATTATGAAGGTATTTATAGTGCATTATAGATTAAACTTTCATACAGTACTCATAATGCATGGCTATAATGAGTAATGCCTTTTTATAAATATTTATAGCTGTGTTTATAATACTTTATGGATGTCTTACGATGAATTATAAAAACAGTATGGGCTTCATAGAGAGTGCTACCTTAAAGAGTTTTGTTAAAACTACTTCCCTGTTCCGCATTCACAAATGGGAATTTTAAATCCGGCTAAATGCTTAAGTGACTGACATATCACCATTTTGTTTTACTTTCCAGCTGTAATTCTAATAACCTTTTACATCCTTCCACAAATCTTTCACATATACATTACATAAAACAAAATGGCAATATTTCAATCGTGCTCTAGCCTTTAGCTAAATTTGAAATGTCCCATTTGTGAACAAGCTTTAAGGAACAGCCAAATACCATCAGTTAAAAATATGGAAAATTAAATTGGTTTATTCCTCTATCAAATCCTTCTCCCTGAATTCAATGTTGCCATGAAATATTTAGCAGTTATGCATATACACCTCTAGAAAAATTAAGAGGCTGCTCTATATATTTTTTTTAAATCTGCATTTTTAAATCCTGGTTTAATCCTGGTTTTGCTGGCAGAAGGCTACACTGAGCAGCAGGTTTCTTCCAGGCTCAAAGTTTCTAAGACTTGAGTACACAAGACCGAAGTGAAGCAGGAGACACTGGCAATGACTAAAAACCAGCCAGAAGGCGGTCAGAGGCAAATTCGTAATGCCAGAGATGACCATCAACTTATCCGGCAGTTTCTCATGAATTGGAAGATGACCTCAAGTGACTTTCAAGAGGAATGGGAAACATTAAGTGGTATAAAGTGGACTGCTAGAACAGTTCGTAACAGGCTTCTACAAGCAGGACTAAAGTCCCATAAAGCTAGAAAGAAGCCCTTCATCAGTGAGAAGCAGGGAAGAGCCAGGCTGCAGTTTGCAAAAACATGCATAATTTTTCCCGAGCTCTATCTGACTATCATTCCTGTTGGAAAAAAATTGATGATTCTATTTAAAGATCCACTTCAGCCTTAAGGTTTCAAGGTCTCGCTGAATTTTAAAAAATCTCAAAATTCAACCTTATGGACAAGTATATATGCTATCACATATTATACATTTTTATTTTCGCAGTTTTACGATATTAAAAAACTACTCATGTTCCTGTTATGGGGCCCATCTCACCATTCACTTGGATTCCTAGTGTCGGTTGGTTTATCTACCAGACATCCATAACACATACAAAACAGAGCCATCACCACGGCCACCATACTGTAACTGTACTTTGAAATAACCGAAGAAAAATAGAGGTTATAGCATTTAAGAACCATGAAAAAACAGCAAAGCTGAACATTAATGAATGGCCACGTTTCTCAATCGATTAAAAGGATGCGATCGGGAAGTAACACAGTGGAATAGGTAGAACTGTCCTACCAATATTTTGATGGTGACGGTAGCCAAGCCCGGGGGCATGTTCCCACCGATGTCTGCGGCCTCCACCACAAAGGTGTATGTTGCTCCTGAGCCGGCGAGGTCCTCAAAGTCCAGTATTTTCAGCACTGACAGGCGCCCCGTCAAGGGGTCGACGGAGAACAGCTGTCTGGCCTCCGCGGTGCGGATGCGGTACGTGATGTTGGAGTGAAGGTCAGCATCGGTTGCCTGGGAACAGAAGCACGGGGATAATAGCTGGGTGGCATCTATCCAACATATGCGTCAGACCCTGACCCTGATATATCTATACCGTTCCATCGACCTTCTTCTTAACCAGACCACATTCATACCTGTGCGTTCCAATAAACAGAGTAAACTGCAACCCTCAGAAATTAGAAAGAGGCACTCAGCTGGTTGAGGCAAAGTTATCTGAAGGTGTGAATGCCTTTTGGGTGTAAAGCCTTTATGTGGAACGCACGGGGGAATTGCTGTACACATTGATAAAAACCCCTGAGTGCCTTCCCAAGCAGGAGCACCCCATAATCTGCCTGAGATCTCACCCTATGAGAAGGGCTTCTCCCCCCGTGTCGCCAGGGACTGATTACGGGCGTGATGATAGGTTTGTCGGAGGAGGGAGATTAGAGGGGAGAGGCTGAGCTGCCAGTGGTTCGTGTCCCCCCTCCAGGAGAACACACTTGCCTTCGTAACATCCAGCACGTTCGCTTGTCCAGTTAAAATATAACGCATGGTGGGTGTCCGATATATTTCAGGACAGCAGATAGACAATGGGGCGGCATGGTGGTGCAGTGGATAGCACTGTTTCCTCACACCTCTGGGACCAGGGTTCAAGTCTCCGCCCAGGTTCCGTGTGTGTTTGCAGGTTCTCCCTGTGGGGTTCCCTCTGGGTTTTCCCCCACAGTCCAAAAACATGCTGAGGCTAATTGGAGTTACCAAATTGTCCATAGGTGTGAGTGTCTGGTGTGCGAGTGTGCCCTGCGATGGTCTGCTCCCCCCATCCTGGGTTGTTCCCCGCCTCGTGCCCAGCTTTGGAGATAGACTCCAGATACCCACCCCCCCCAACCCAGAAGGATAAGCGGTTTCAGAAAATGGATGGATTGATAGATATAGACAATGTAGAAAGTCATATGGTCTGTATTCATTTGGTATTCTTAAAGATACAGTACCCATGTATACTATACAGAAGCAGTGTGCGGGTCATTGGGTTAGGATGCTGTGCCTTAGATGTGAAGTTCACCTCTCCATTGAATGGATGAATGCTTACTCAATTATATGGTGCTTTGAGGACAGTACTTGGTTAGCAATGGAACATGCCAAGCTAACAGCGATAAAGGAGCACAAGCTAGGAAAGTGTGGGCAGGAAGACAGATGACATCATGTCACTCAACTAGCTAGAGCACAGATATAAAGTATGCATGAGTGGTGGCGCACTGCAAGCTTAAACATCCAAATTTATTGTATTCATGCATCATTAATACTGGGTCTGCCTAAAGTCGCATTCGATGCGCGCACACGTCGGCCAAGCACGGCAAACAGCGCGCAGCATGGATCCGACACCTGGAGACGCCGTAGATCTCTGTCGATGGGCTCATGAGGTGCCAGACGTTTCAGGACTTCATGTACTTTGATGCCGAGAGATGCGCTTACAAGCTGTAGGGTTTGAATTCGGGGTGTTTACTGTGGCTGCGGGCGCTCGCCTGGCTCCGGCTGAGCAGGAGCAGCGCTGTGGGTAGCATGCGGCCTGACTCACCAGCAGCTGCAAAACCACCGTTCCCACGGGGCTGTTCTCTGGCACGGTTGCCGCGTATGCGCTCTGGGAGAACACGGGGCTATTATCGTCCACGTCCAGCACCTCCACAGCTAGTCGGGTGGTGGTGCGCCGTGGGTCAGGCGCCCCGTCAGATGCCTCCACGATCAGGTCGTAGTGGCTCTGGGCCTCGCGGTCCAAGGGCACCGTGGTGAAGATGCTGCCACTGGAGTTGATTCTGAACAGCCCGACATGGTTTGCCAGTTTGTACCGCACTTGACCGTTAACTCCGGCATCTGGGTCTGTGGCCTGCAAGCACAAGAAAACCACTAGTCCATGCAGACGAGAAAATGATTCAGCATCGTGCAATCACAAGCATGGAGACTCCTGCTTACATTATTTGTTTTTATTTGGCAGCACATTTTGTTCAGAGCAACGTAAAAGTAAACTGCATACTACAGATATACGGTGGTGAAGAGTCCAGGAATAAGCGTAACCAGTATTGGAGAAGGAGCTGCACACTATCTATCAAACAAAGCAAGAACCTAATAAAACAATCCGCAGAAAGTGCAACATTAAGCTACATTTTAACGCTTAAAAAGTGACAGAATTCCTTCACCAAGATCAGAAGCTGCTTCGCTTATATATTGTATAACGTATTGTATTCACTTATATTGGGTGTGGTTTCTGTCACTGCGAGTTAGAACTGTCTGTGATCAGAAGGTCGCCGGTTCAAATCCTGTGGTCAAAAGGGTGATGCCGCTATTGGGCCCTTGAGAAAGGCCCTTAACCCCAACTGCTCCCGGGGGGGGGACAGACACAGGCCGACCTTGCATAGTGACTCCCAAAAATCGCTCTCATGCGTATATCTGTCTTTATGTCTAATGGAGAACAAGATGAGAAAAACCCAATTTCCCCACAGGGATGAATAAAGGACCACTATTCTATTCTATATGGAATAAGTACATAATTTTACAGTGTGTGGTTTAACAGTTTGATATCTGAAATGTTGCATGAATTCTTTATTTACTAACGCTGTGACTCAGCAAGCAAAACAGCTGTGGCTTATCAGCCGTACATCACCCCAATCTGCCCCATGTACTTACAGCTAACACTGAAAGTATCAGAATGAATGTATCCCGGCGAGGATTCATTCGGAAAACGCCAAGCATATCGTTCTCATAGCTTTAGAAATGTGGTATTGTATTTGCATTGCGACAAAGACAACGGACTGCATTTAAGCTCCACTTTCTCCCATGGGGCCAAGTGAGACCTTCAGTCGTACTTCTGAATGGATCCGGCTTGGTGTTCACAATGCGGGTGGGGGGGGGGGTTGATGAAGGTGAGTTTTTGTACAGGAAGATGGTTTGATGATTAACTAAAAGCTGGATCGATATAACAGGTCTCAAAGAGAAAGAGCGTTCATGAAGGGACGCTGACTGCTGACTGCTTCGAAAACAAACAAAAATTGCATCCTGACTCCAATTCATTATAGTCACTTCGGGGGAAAAAGTGTTTCAGAAACATTATTATTGCAAAAATCTTTGAAACCATTTTAAATATGAATAATCAACAATGCTAGGGTCAATGTTTGAGAAAATACTGTAAATTAATTTGTAAAATAGTAGCTGTAAGAAAATAATGAGTTTCACTTAAGGAAAAATTGCCAGAGAATAATGAAAACATGCATCTATTGAAATATCAATTAAAAAATGAGGACCATGCCGTTGTTTTTTTTCTTTTTTTGCTATGCTACACACTAGCGCTAGTAAATGCTTCAGGCTGTGATGGGTGTAATTATTTGGCAGCGAAGAATTATGTCACAACGGGGTGAAACCGCTGATTCTGCAAATTTACCTCGCAGACACAGCGACAGGACACGGGCACTGCTAGACAAAACGGCCCGCCACGTGTATCCGAGTCTGCAATGTTGTGACGGTCTGATTATTTTACGATGGGATAATGAAAGCGCCGCAGGACGGTGTTCGGCGTCTCCTGCAGCGCTCTCGTTCCGGCGTCTGCCCCAACAAAGCTGCGGTTCCAGCCATGTTCGACACTACAGAAAATGCCTTATACGAAACTAGCGAGTGCAATTAGAAAACCTGCCCGGAACAATTTCAATGCCGGTGACGTGCTGACGACTTTTAAACAGATGGGTCACCCGTCCGCAAAGCGGATCCAGGAGGATCTTTTCACTGTGCATCCTTTAATCCGCCAGATTACCGACCACGTATTCCGCTACGATTGCCCAAACAACTGAATTCCTAGATATCCAGCACTTGCCATATGTTCAATGGGGGCAGGTGACTGAGGCAGGAAGACGTGAATTATGGGTAGGCCGATTACCGTTTGGTATGCTGATACAGCATGGGGGTTGATGTACAATCCTGTTTAATGCTAATACCGTCATGATATTTCCAATAACATACCACAGGCACTGCTGTTCGAAAGCGGAACCAAATCCCTTTTGAGGTGGGGTAAAATTTTGCGGATGTTAGCTTTGGACTGTGTCTAACATTCATGACTTGAAAACAAGCTAAAACCAGAAAAAAGAGCCCAAGTACGAGAGACAAATGGTCAAACTTGGGCTCAGGTTTCGATGAACTTGGAGCCATCCAGCTGCCACCCAGGTCACCAATAAATTAAATTGATCACGCCGAACATATACGCGAACAAACGGACGCTCTCCGGAAACATCTAAACTCGTTATCCTCCGATTATCCCCCCAACAAGGCAGAGCTCTATTAATTTTAACCACTAATTAAAACTCCTTGCTGCTTAGCAGAGCTGAACAAAGCTACTCATTACGGGACGTCCCTAAAGGTAACAAATTATTTAAATTACTTTTATTTAATTGGAAAATTATAAACAGAGAAGTGCGTGTGGGCACTGCTAAGGGATATTGCGTTGACGCTGCTCCTCTTCGTTGGGTTGGCAGCTAGACTGGGCTCACATGGCAGGCAAGAGGGGTACTCCAAAGGCCATGGAGAAATGGCTAACTCTGGAATCATGTCTTCTTTCCACTGCGACACACATTACAATTAGTCAAATGGGGCAGGTGAACACTAGCATTATAAAAGGGCAGATAGATATAACTTCATCACTGGAGAACAGGGTGAAAGTACCCAGAAGACGTTTCGAAGCCATAGCGAAGGACAGCTACATGCTCCATGTAATCCCAACAATACACACAGGGATGGTTATTTAAGGAGCATTGATTCTGACCAATGAAGAAATACCCAATGCAGGTTTGAGAATTCTACCTTAACTTGTCCCACAAAAGAGTTGGCCTCCCCCTCCTGGACGGTGAAGTTGTTTGGCAGAGACGGATCGAAGACAGGGTCATTATCGTTGACGTCGGTGATCACAATGTGCACAGTAGCTGTAGAGGTCTGAAATGAAAGTGTATCTCAAACATCTATACATCTATATATTAATACCAACAGTGTTCTGCATCACTGAAATGCACTGAACGTAATTATACATTTATTAGTACATCAGTATTTATTCTTTATATTTATTATAGCTACATTAATAAATATGCGATCACTAGATGGTGTTACCTTAGTGCATAATGTAACATTTCTCTTTTATATGTATGTGTGTGTGTGTATATATATATATATATATAAAATTTTATAAATTATATATTCTATTCAACAGGAAGTGTATATGTTTATGCTGTAGGCAGACAAATTGCTCCCCCAGCACTAAGATGCCCATCACTGCATAGCAGACAGCATAATCACAATATCATATATTCCTTGTGTATATATGATCATAGATTTTCTATAGCAGCCCATCTAATTATGTTTGTCTGTGAACCGCAGACTCTGCCAGAAAGTACGCAGCTCAAAGCCGGAGTACACGGGTTGTCAGTAAGCATAGTTCTGCACTTCTGATAGCTAGAGAAATAGGTGTGATTCTCTGTGTGGATGCAAAAAGCAACACCAGAGCCGTATAACAACACAAAAAAGGATGAACGGGAGCCAGGAATTAGGTCAAGACCAATGCATCCTTCTTAAATGGTGGCTTAATATCATTTTAGATGTTCAGGGAAGCCCAGTAGCCTGCGTCTTACAAAAAATCTGGAAGGTCTTTGTCAGCACATTAAGTAGCAATCAAAAAAACTATTAATTTGTTGGCATGTGTGTTTCATTTATAACTGTACCTATATTGCAAAAACTGTGGCATTTCAGTATTCCACTACCATCAAAATATTTGACGCGTTTTTTTTTCCCCCCACCGGCGTTTTACCATTCACCCATCAACTGCTCACAAAGCACAGGGGGCCTGGAGCAGATCTCAGGCAATGCAGGGTAAACGGACAGGATGCCGATAAAGACACATGCATCTGTAAATGCAGCACAGTATGCTAAGAAAAGGAGACTAACACTAACACTAACAATCTGCGGTCACCACTTGACCCAAATGTTTGTCTTTGGCCTGCGAGAGGTAACACACACACAGAAACCAAAGTGATGGAACATGCAATCTCCACATACAGGGAGCAATGGCTGGATTCAAACCCCCAACCCGGGAGGAGTGAGCATTCTCCGCTGCTCCAACACGCCGCTGAGCTTATTACCAGTTGTGAAGCTACCTGTCAATATCGGGGTGAATAAAACCAGCAAACTCTGACAACACTGCGGTTTGACCTACACCTCAAAAATACGAGCTGTCGCCTTGGCATGGCGTGCGGGTAACCAAAAGATGACACAGGACAGGATATGAATGTATTATTTTCAAACGAAAAAGGGAAAAAAGGAGAAACAAAAAACAGTACGCAAACAAACAAACATGCAAACAAAATAAATAAGATAATCACAAGTAAATAAAGGCACAAGAAAGGTAAAGATGGCGAGGAGGGCAACAAAAACTATTGAAACAAAGAAACACTCTACATAACCAAAATTTCCAAAAATTCCTACTATTTGCATTTAATTTCTACAAAGGCATTTACTCAAAAGGTGTTTCCTCCACCACCACCAACCTCACAGTGACCCCTCGTGATAAATCGTTATTGTGACTAACCCACTAATGCACATTCCAACCACAGAACAGCGCTGGCTCCTGCAGTACAAAATGTCAAAAATAGGAACATTCAAAACCACGTTCAATTTAAATTAACGTGTCAGCACTCGGCGCCATGGATACCGGTGCTGTCAGAAGGAAAGGGCAACTGACCAAACAATTCATTGACAGAACAGCTGTCGATCAGCATGGCATTGTAGTTAATGCTGCGTTTAATGTAGCGTTTAATGTTTTAGTGTTACGAAGAACTGAGCAAAAATATGCCCACCAAAAAAAGGTAAACTCACATTTTATAGTCAATTTGTTTAAAAGCTTTAATCACCGAAATATGTTTAGAAAGTAACTTCCCACCTTTGTCATCACTTCTTGAGTGATTTCCTTTAAAAGGGCTGATATCAAGGAAGTCAAACAAGTTTAATCTTATTCGCAACATGGATGAGAGAGATTTACATATAGCATCATACAAACAGGAAAGATTAATATCCTCTGATGCCAATTAGATGTCTTTCAGCCCGGTGCAATCAAAGTGGAACATTTCATTAGGCCTCTCGCTGTCGTTTTGGTGCCGATTAATTAGTTTCTATAATTCATCATGTTAAAAGTCTCCTCTGTGCCCCCCCCCCATCTGATAAAATCGTTAAAGTGGTGGGATCAAGGCGCAGATATCTTAAGCAGACAAATTGAAAGGTAGATGTCCTAAGAAAGATCTTCAAATAATATATTATTCAACATAAAAAAACGTTACATTCAACTATGGAATAGTAAAAAAATTGCTATTTAAATAGCAATTACCAAGATGAAATAAGACCAGCGTAACGATGCAGTTGCTACTCTAGTATACGTGCTGGCACCTTAAATACTCAACATATCTATGAGCTCTCCAGATCAATCGCCAATTGATTAAACACAACTCCTGGGATCCAAGTCATAGCCTGTAGTAGAAAACTAAACTGTTATTAGAGAGAACAAGGACACCATCTTGTTAGAGAATAGCAGAGGCGTCATGGTGAGCAGATCCACCACACTGGAGTGTCCTCACAGCAGGAGCTGAGCACCAACAGATCTCCGTGACACTTCTGATCATCTTACGGTTCTTATGTGGCACCGCCTCAGCTTGAGAGGGACATCAAAAGACCAGTCAGTCACAAGCCAAAACGGAAATAAACGCCACATATCAGTTGGAAAACTGTTTCGGTTTACTGCCCTTTTCAACCAAGCAAGGTTATTTTAGCTTTCATTTTACTTCTGCTTTTTCACTCTATTCCTCCATTCTCTGTTGCTTGTCCTATGCAGGGTTGCGAGGGTCTGGACCTTATCCCAGAAACTATGGACACAAGGCAGGGAATAATCCTGGACAGGGCGCCAACCCCATAGCAGATTTAGTTTCAGTGTTATATTATATTATTTATTATTCGTATTCTTGTTTGTCCGTAAATTTCACAGCAGTTCATTAGCTGTAAAACAATGAAGTATCTTTCAGAGATAATGAATGCATTTTCAAATGAGCAGGATTTATTTCTGCAGCTCTGCATCATCATGTGTTCCCGAACACTGCGGGCCCTCTTACAACAATCCATTCATCTTCCGAACGCTTATGCTGTTGGAGGCTGTGGGGGTGGGGGATGGAGCCTGGCCCAGGAAGCATACGGCAAAAGGCAGGAGAACACCCTGGACTGGATGTAAGTCCACTACAGGGCAACACAAAGATGCCAATTAGCCTAACTTAAGAGTACCTTGAGGAAAGCCACGTGACAAGGGAGAATGGGGGAACTTCTCTCACACACACACACACACACACGGCGGGAGGGAGATTGGGACCCCTGCAGTGATGATGCCCTTATAATTGTTGCTGCCTTTATTTTGCTTAATTATCATCATATTACATTATTGCATTTTCCCCTCCAAACAAAAGAATAGGTCCTGGCACATACACTGCTGTGAAAAAGAATTTACCCCCTTCCTGATTTATTACACTTACATGTTTCAGGTCATCAAACAAATTTTATATTAGACAAACATAACCAGAGTATATACAAAATGTATTTTTTTTAATAGATGATTTCATTTATTAACAGAAAAAAAGCTATCCAAACCTACCTGGGCCTATGTGGAAAAAGTTATTGCCCCCACTGGTAAATCATGAATTAACTATGATCAACCACATTTATTGTAAAGCTGAGTTCAGTTTCACTAGCCACACCCAGGCCTGCCAGACCTGGCCAATCAAGAAATCAGTGAAACAGAACTTGTATGACAAAGTGAAGTAGGCTAAAGGATCTCAAAGAGCAACACATCATGCCACAATGTAAAGAAACTCAAGAACAGATGAGAGACAAAGTCGTTGACATCTATCAGTCTGGAAAGGGTTACAAAGCCATTTCTAAGGCTTTGGGGCT
>JAODKN010000042.1:9983151-10015088 GCA_026774425.1 Petrocephalus zakoni
GAACAGATGAGAGACAAAGTCGTTGACATCTATCAGTCTGGAAAGGGTTACAAAGCCATTTCTAAGGCTTTGGGGCTTCAGCAAACCACAGTGAGAGCCATTATCCACAAATGGAGAAAACTTGGAACAGTAGTGAACCTTCCTCGGAGTGGCCGGCCTACCAAAATCACTCCAAGAGTGCATCGATAACTCAACCAGGAGGTCACAAAAGACTCCAGAACAACATCTAAAGAACTGCAGGCCTCACTTGCCTCAGTTAAGTTCTTTGTTCATGATATAACAATAAGAAAGAGACTGGGCAAAAATGGCATCCATGGGAGAGTTCCAAGGCGAAAACCACTTCTGACCAAAAAGAACATGAAGGCTCGTCTCACATTTGGCAAAAAGCATCTTGAAGATCCCCAGCACTTTTGGGAAAATATTCTGTGGATTGATGAGACAAAAGTTTAACTGGTTTAAAGTTTGTGTCCCAAACCTTACATGTGGTGTAAACCTAACACAGCATTTCATAGAATGAACATCAGCCAAGCATGGTGGTGGTGGTGTGATGGTCTGGGGCTGACTTGCAGGCTCAGGATCTGGACAACTGGCTGAAATTGATGGAACAATGAATTCTGCTGTCTACCAGAAAATGCTGAAGGAGAATGTCTGGCCATCAGTTTGTGCCCTGAAGCTCAAGCCCACTTGGGTTACGCAGCAGGACAACAATCCGAAACAAACCCGGAAGTCCACCTCTGAATGGCTCAAAAAAACAAAAAAAGTTTTGGAGTGGCCTAGTCAATGTCTGGACTTAAATCCAATTAAGATGCTTGGCCATAACCTTAAACAGGCTGTGCACGAAAACCCTCCTAAGTGGCTGAGCTGAAACAATTCTGCAAAGAACAGCGGGCCCTGCACAGCGATGTGCGAGACTCACTGCCGGTTATCGCAAATGCTTGATTGCAGTTCTTGCTGCCAAGGGTGGCACAACCAATTATAAGATTTAGGGGGCAATTACTTTTTCCCATAGGCCCAGGTAAGTTTGGATAGTTTTTTTTCCCTTAATAAATGAAATCATCATTTAAAAACTGCATTTTATATTTAATGTGGTTATCCTTATCTAATTAAAATTTTAAATTTGTTTGATGATCTGAAACGTGTGACAAATATGCATAAAAATAAAAAATCAGACAGGGGGCAAATTCTTTTTCACAGCACTGTAAGTGTGACAAGAAAATGTTTGTGTTTGCGCTGAATCAGTGCAGCTTTTGTTAACATATTGTGCTGCATTTACCAATGCATCTGGCACAGAAGCACCTCTGAAAGTGAGGCAAATGCATAGGCCGGACGGCCACTTCCTACAGCAAGGGCCGCCAGCTCCTCAGACCCATTCCGATTGATCCCGCTTATACACGGATAGCCATGGAGCGAATGTGGCCTCACTTCAGGCTGAGGTCACTGAAGTCGGGAGGCAGCGTTTGATTCCACCCGTCCAGTGAGCCGTCTGAGCTACACTAAGCGAGTTGGTGTGGCAAATCAGTTAATGGCTGTCTCATTTTAAAAGGTCAGTGCATTGCAAGGATGTTTCTCCCACACATTTTTGTTTGATTAGTAACTGATGCCTACAGAATTTATATAATAAAATGCTTTTCCTTGCTGTGAGGTTCAGCACCACAGAGATAGAAGGGAAAGTGGCACTTTCAGCACCAAGGACAGAGACTGGACCCATTACCCTATTATTCCACACTATGGGCTCTATTTTGACGATCTAATGTCTTAATTATTCAGGTGTGTTTCGGGCAAAACATGCAATATACAAATCAAAACAAATCATCATTTCACCCTTAAAAAATCTGGGGAGCATGAGCTATGGTGGATTGTTATATAATGGCATGTTTACCTGGCAAACCAGATCAGTTTTCAGCCATTTATGGGAGCAAATCATTTACAGAAGCACCACTGTTCCACAAACAGTGGAAACTGCTTATAGTGATCACAGTTATAGTGATCAACCACTTATATGGATCAAAAAACTTGGGAATAGTATAATGTTGCTTTCATACTGTTTAAATGATGTGCTAGTATAAGAATAGCACTTCCACTTTGCGTCACACTTTCCACCAGCGCAAAATAGGGCCCCCATGTCTCTGTCTGTCCGTCCACCCATCTGTCCCTCGACCTATCCTGAATATAGGGTGGCATCCTTCTATAAAAATAGTCATAATTTCTCCAAGATTCACCCAGCTGTCCATTGCCTTGAATTAAAGTTGATGGTCTGCACTAAATGTCATATATGCATGCGCACATATATACATAAACATATATACATACATACCGACATCCATACATGCATACATACAGTACAGGCCAAAAATTTGGACACACCTTCTCATTCAATGTGTTTTCTTTATTTTCCTGACCATTTACATTGGTAGATTCTCACTGAAGGCATCAAAACAATGAATGAACACGTGGAGTTATGTACTTAACAAAACAAAGGTGAAATAACTGAAAACATATTTTATATTCTAGTTTCTTCAAAATAGCCGCCCTTTGCTCTGATTACTGCTTTGCACACTCTTGGCATTCTGTCGATGAGCTTCAGGAGGGAGTCACCTGAAATGGTTTTCCAACAGTCTTCAAGGAGTTCCCAGAGTGCCAAGAGTGTGCAAAGCAGTAATCAGAGCAAAGGGCAGCTATTTTGAAGAAACTAGAATATAAAACATGTTTTCAGTTATTTCACCTTTTTTTGTTAAGTACATAACTCCACGTGTGTTCATTCATAGTTTTGATGCCTTCAGTGAGAATCTACCAATGGTCATGAAAATAAAGAAAACACATTGAATGAGAAGGTGTGTCCAAAGTTTTGGCCTGTACTGTACATGACTACACACAAATCATATATATATGTGTGTGTGTGTGTTCACGTGATGTGGGGCACTCCTCTCTTTAGGACTGATCTGTACACACTTACACAAACAGCCATACACTTACATGCCCCCTTCCCCCCCCTACACACACACACACACATAGACACAAACTTTAAATGAGCGTTACTTCTATACAACAGCAACACAACATTCCACTCTGAAAATTAGATGGGCTGAAAAAGCCAGCTGTGAGAAATCTGCCAATTAACCCGGAATCTGTTTAAATCCGACACCGTTCTTTTTTAGCTATCAGTACCTGGTAGAGGGCAGAAGTTTGTATTAATCTTCCATGGAGGTCACAATGTTCCCATGCTAAACGAGCCTTACAAAGCTGCATTACTGAGTGTGATATTACACAAATCCTCTCGTGACACTTCTGCCACTGGGTTAAGAAGTATGTCACAAGAAGCTGGAGGATTTAAAATGTATGTTGAACTGAACAATCATGAGTTTTGATTTAAGTCTATGAAGGAGCAAGAATTATATAATATGTGTGTGTATACAGACACACACACACAGACTGCGGATTTCATTCAACTACAAACCACACAAGTAATTAGTGGAATTCCTCAGTATTGTAAATACTCCCCTAATCCAAAATTAACAGCGACTTAACCTTCGATACCTTACTGAGGGCTGAGAGGACACTACAATAAATCCTTGGGGACACACCTTAATGAATTCTAATGGTGTTTTATATAAATGCTAAGCATGAGCTATATGACCTTTTCATCTTTTGTCTTTCCCTGTCTCTGAGGTCTCTTACAAATACCCAGTGTCAGGTACACTTAGGATTTCTTTTCTTATTTCTGAGCCCATTACAGATTCAAAATGGTACCAGGGTTCCCCACTGTCCTCCCAAGTTATAGTGAATGACTTTGCACTCCCCAGCCAGTGTCATTGAACCCATTTGTCTTGGTGAGGGAAAAAAATCTTTACCACCTTCTCTTGGCTTCTGTAGGTGTATTTTTCTTTTTTTTTATCAGTGCATCATATCCTTTTCAGACGGAATTCTTTTAAACAAATAATCACAAGTCGGTAGATCCTAAACATGCAGTTTTTGGATGGCCCCCAAAACAAATGACTGTCCACACAGCACAACTGCAATCGCTGTCCAATAACCACCTCATTGTTTCCGGAACAGGCTGTGCTCTGATGCTCATGCCTCTACATTTAGATAAATGACCGTGGTGTCCGGCTCTGGCCTCCATCCCATCCTCCTGACGACGTACAGTGGATACGGATACGGATGAGATCGGGATAGCTGTCTGCAGAAAAATTCCGGCACCCGCAAGGAGGGGTCAGTGGTCGTGAGACTCAAAGAGCCTTACCCCGTCGGGCCTGCCGTCCGAGGCCGTGACAGTTAGGTCGTACCGATCCGTGGTCTCCCTGTCAAGAGGTCTGTCCAGTATCAGCAGTCCCGAGCTGTAACACATGAGAGCACACGGAAACCTCAATGACAAAGCCAGTCTCTAAAATAAGCACATTAGTACTTGTGAAATTGAGTTAATTATAGTCATTTGGCAAGACAGTGACAGTTTTTTTTCTCTCAATATCATATTAAAGTGCTTTTAAAGTGTCAAAGATTAAAGCAGACATTTACAATAAGGTACTTCATAAAACGGTTTAAGCAAAGCAGGGGTTGCCGCCTGGGGGTGCAAGGCCCTTTAAAAATGACAACTCCATCAATGACCTGGATGCTTATTTAGACAGAAAAGCAGCAGATTATGCTAATAAAAGTGAAAATGCTAGGAAATAAACTGCAATGGCAGAAGTATTTTAAATATTAACCAACAGGGTTACAGTGAGTATACACTATCACCCAGAAACAAAGAAATCAGCAGATACCGTGCAATATTTAAAGGCCACATTTGATTTGGTTAGTCATATACAAAAGATGCACCGATATTTAGAGATATTTAAAGACCATTTAAAAATATTTTTAATATTGCTAATCTTGAAGTGTTAATTTTATGATGGAATCTTTGTTGGAAAAAATGGACGGATTTGATCAAATGAAGTCTCCTATGAATGAACGTGGCCTTTACATTGAAACTGCAGTCAATATAGCTCTGGCACATCATTTAGGTGGAGTACATCCTTTTTTGGCAGATCCTTTTTGGCGTTTCCGTTTTGGTGCATCCTGTTTTGGCACATCCGTTTTTGCACATCATTTTTGGCACATCTGTTTTTGCACATCCTTTTTGGCACATCCGTTTTTGTACATCCTTTTTGTCTTACATATTGGGGCCCCTGTATCAGCTAGAGCAAATTACTGCCCAGAAGATAATGACAAGGAGATGGAAGCGATGAAGGCAACAGCGAACGGTTCTGTTCACTTTGATCAAAAAAAAAAGCAGAAGTGCATTAGCTCTGCTGTACTAATGCCCTTTTGCAGACACATAATCTATTCACAAAATTATCAAAAAGAATCGCAAACACATGCTCCACAAAGGTGGAAAAAAACACTAATGATAGTAACAGCAAATAATGAAGGATAATTATAATTAGCAGAAGAAAACATGAAAATGGTTCACAACAAATCCAAGGGAAATAATAATTATTAGGGTGGGCTTTTGAAGTACTAATTCACTGGCAAAACAAAGTCCAGGGAAAATTTTCAGAGCCTTGCACAAATAAATCCAGACCTTAGACATGGTTACTCAAGAACTTTGCAATCTGATGTGTTACTTGGGACATGTGAGAGGTATAGATGTCACACACCCGTTGTGCCATTCTCTTTATCCAATAGCCTCTCGGGACAATGCAGAATCATCTGTGCATGCCTAATTTACTTGTTTAACAAGAGGAAGGCCGATGAAACAATGATGTTTCAGGGCTCTCTTCATTTTATATAGATTTTAGACATCCACAAAGGTAATTTGCCCAATTTACTGTCATTACTGCCAGCAGATTAGGGCCATTTTTCCAAAAATTCCCCGGGCCTGTTTTTCAGACATCATTCATGCAAAGACTGCATATATGCAAACACAGAAACAGCATTAACACACCATTTATGCTGCATCTACTTTTAGAAATTCAGCTCCCATTTTTATCTAAAGTGACCATACAGTAATGGAATATGTACTGTAAGCGCATGTAATAAAACAGATAACCACTACACTTTAAAGTGCTTCTGGGTATGTTTTGCATCTAATCAGAATTGGTCAGTAACAAACACAAAAACATCGCTGCCTCAAAGTTTGAAAATGTATTTTAAGTTTTTACACTCTGTGGAAAGGTTTGTATCTATAGAGCCCAACCTTCGAATTGATCTAAAAAATCAGCAACATAAGTCAACGAAAACAATGGCCAAAAGGACACTCGGATTACATCCAACGATCTGCTGGACTCCAATATTACACCTGTTGGCCATATTTATACCCTAATGGTGCAACGCATGCTGAATGGAGTGGGCTAGAAATGTGAAATAGGTTAGATGGCGAACTTCTACTGCAAAAAATAAATAAATAAAACAAACTTTCTGCTTATTTATATGGTTATTTGTGAACTTAAGCTGATTCTGCAGACTTCTGGGAAAATGTTCTTTGAAGGGTAATATTAGCCCCTTCTAAAAATGTCTGCAGAAAGCAGAGCGCAGCCTATCATCAAACTTACCTTATCCCAGCTATTAAGCTTGGCGGTGGGAGTGTCATTGTTTGAGAGCGATTTTCACCCCGTGCTCCCGAATGACTCGCCATTATCGAGAGAACGACGAGTCATGGCAGCATATCCGGGAGGGAAACGTCACGCTCTTCATCTGAAAGTTAAAGCCGGACCAAAAATAGGTTCTGCGGCATGACGACGATCCGAAAAACTCCAGGAAACCCAGCGATGGATTAAGAGGAAGGCTTGCAGTGTGTTGGAATGGCTGAGTGAAAGTGCGGGAATGCCAGAATATGACCGGAGCCTTAGCTTTTCACGCAAGACTACCAAATCAAAATTAGGAGTCTTTTAAGTGGCACCAAAGAGAATGCAAAGGTTGTTTGGCAACTATTGGGAATGTTGAAATTTTAATTCATGCCTGCAAAATAATGCCCATCAATCCATCCATCCATCCACCCTGTAGCCTGGAGTCTGTTCCAGGAAAGCCAAGGCAGAGAGTGCCAATGGTAATTGAGTTAAAGAAGTAGGTGTATTTCTAGAATAGAACACAATAGAATAAACAGTGAAACTCTTCATCCCTGTGGGGAAATTGTTTCGTTGCCTGTTCCTGTGCCTGTTCTCCATGCAACAAACAGATACGGTTGCTTGTTCTCCATGCACGTGAGAGTGAAACTTGCAGGTCAGTTCTGGGTAATGGCGCAGGGTCAGTCAGCGTTCCAGTGCCCCTAGCACATCTGAGGGGTCAAGGGCTTGGCTCTGCAACAATGAAGACCACAGTGATCTTCATAAGTCTGCTGAAGTTCACAGTGTTAGCTGGAGCTGTTCCTTTGAATGCCAGTACCGACGTTTGAACTTGATGTGGGTGGCAGCTAGCAGCCAGTGGAGACCAGGAATGACGAAACATCAATGCTTTGGAATGGCAAAGACGAGGCCTTCAATGGTTTTCCAAATGTGCTGGAGGGCACAAGCAGAAAGCCTGGGTAAAAGGAAAATCCAGCAGCAAAGAGTGGAGATGATCAGAGCTTAGGCCAGCAGTTGGGTAGAAGCTTATGAGGGAGGCACCACAATGCCCTACAGAGCATGGTCACGGTTCCAATCTGCCTTGAGAAGCTAAAGTTATTAACAAGGGAGACAACAAGCATCTTACTGGTTTTCTATGGCATCACACAATTTTTGCCTACTATTCATTAAGATGCCAACTTGTATTAGTTTGCAATTGTAACTGCATTCAAGAAAGGTGAAACGGTCAGGAAAATACCAGTTGGTGAATTTGCCAACAGATTCGGCATTAAAACTACGGGCTGCCATTAAATCAGCCATGAGGAAATGTGAAGCTGTCGTGAAGTACGACTCTGGGTCTTCAATTTCCATTTTTAACCAGTGTTTATTTCCCCCGCATAAAATGAAGAAAGGCTGTAGACGAACCAGGAAAGACGAGTGGGATATTAGCTTATGAGCTGTTCAATCAAACACACAATTGTTACCTTCCTGTTTATTGGAGGAAAAATAACTGCACTCACTTGTTAATATTTTATAGGTTTTCTGAAACAGTGGAGGTTAATTATGATTTCCTTCTTCAGGCTTGGGAGAAGTAGCTATTTCAGACTCAAGAAGTCAAATTTTTTTTTATTTAATACTTTTTTTATTTTATTTTTTTTTTTACAAAGAACAGCCTCCACTGAAAACAAGCGAAGCTGGACCTTTACCGGCCTCTGCAAGGAGCATTTCATTGCCCTAAACTTCTCAATCGCTTTCTCCCATAATCACATCAGTGCCACTACGCTACAGTCCTTACGCTCCGGTAATCTGATGTAAGAAATAGCCGGCGGAAATATTTACGATACTTATGCCAACACCTTCCGCGTATTTATCTCCCGCTGCAGTCTACAGTATATTAGAGTGGAGCGTCGCAAACAAACAACGCTAAAACACACAAACCGCTTTGCCAAACTGACTCACGGTAGCTGGAGGAGAGTTTTAGGTGTAAATGAACCAAATGAGAAGATACAGGCAGAGGGCGTTAGGGTTAGAAGAACAGATGGACTTTAATACTGGAGAGACGACAAAGACCCCTTAAGAAAGGCAATTTGCCAGGACACAAAGGACTAGAGTTAGTCCTGAAAAAGTGCTACCGATGTGGGAAAAGTCTGAGCCCAGACTTCACCTGAATACACTGAACTTAACCTATAAAATGCAATCAGCCAATTATTCCAATCAGGCCCAGCTGGGATTCATTAACCGGGTTACTTATGGGCATCAAGCTGGTGATCAATCATGGAGCAAGTGCAAAAACTACCCAAATTTCCCACTACCTACTGCTAGCCATAGATATACACCGATACTGTGTTACTTACTTCATTTATTGCTTATTAATCATATATACAAAACACCTAACAAAAATCCCTTTTCAAGTCACAGAATTAAATCTGCAACAAAGCTGGAAAAGAAACAGACCTTCTTTTGTAATACAGAGCTTTTTTATTTCCAGTTTTAGTGACATAGTAAAAATGGATATTTTGCCTCTCTAAATGTAACATATTTCCTAACACAAGTGCTGACTAATGTGCCATCTGAGGCTCCTGGAAGTGAATAGGAAAGCAAATGGGAAACGATTTTGGCAAACTGAGGACATTATGATCTGGCAGAAAGAGCAACCAACACACAAAAAAATATAAACAACCTTAAAAAAAATCATTTTCACGAGGAAATGGGCTAATGTCGAGGTTAATCGCGAGAATTCTCAAGTTTTAAACCTGAAGGGCCTTTATTTGTTGTGAAAAGCAAAGTGTTAAAAACGTTAATATGCAATTAAGGTAAGCAGTCAAAAGTATAGGGCACATGGGAAAGATGACACAAATTTTGAATCGGTTTTTGAATTTTGAAATAAGTTTCGAATAACTGATTACCATGCTCAGTCTAGAATCACCTGTACAGCCAACCTAGAACTTCATGGCAATCATGCTTGAAACGTAATAAATTATAAAACCATCAGTCAATTATTAGAGTTCAAAATTTCAGTTTGGTGTTAAGAAACTCTTAAATTGTTTAGCTACTTCCAATTTTCTTATTCAAATATAAGAATGAGGAGGACAAGGGGGGGAAAAAAAAAACATAGAGAAGGTGCTAGTATTGCTTGAGCGTGAGCTTACGTTTCGGAGAGGTTGAAGACGTTCTCCGGATCCCCACTTTGGATTTCGTATGTAATAGGATCTTTTTCTCGATCTGTTGCCTAAAAAACAAGTAAGGACGATTTTCCATGTTCTTATACAGCTGATGCAGTGTTCATTTTACAGTGTTTCTTTTTCCCCAAGTGAAGCAATTCTTTTCACATTCATTTAATTGGGCTGTTGTTTTTCTATATTCTTAATATACACTGATTAACAATACTCAATTCCATCCATCCATCCATCCCGTAACTCTGTTAATTGCATCGCTATATAGAATTGTACCAAGTGTGCCTTCATACTTCGACAAATGGCTTATTTGAATGTTAACAGGAAACTGTTAGCTCACATTTGGGTCTACCCACAGGTGGCTGTGAACTGATGTCAGGTTTGGTTTGTGTTAGGAGGACAGAAGGTGCCGGATGGACCCTGCCCACCTGCAGATTGAGCAGGATGGCTCCGATCCTCATGGCTTCGCTGATTTCCAAGCTGTATGTGAACATGGGAAAGCGTGGCGGACTCTGGTTGTTGGGGGGAAGAACTTCAATGTACACTGTGGTGATAGAGCTCCTGTAAGAAATCACAGCCAGGTTTGGTTAAGTGGTACCTCAAACGACCATAAGGAATCACCATGTACTGCATATGATTACTCTGTTCTCGTAGTTTATGTTTACCGTAAATCCAGACTGAAATCTATTTGGGAGTGCCTACATGAGTTTTTTCAGGACCGTGAGTTTTAATGGGCTTCCTTCTTGATATCAGTTAACTTCCTGTAATGTGGTACTAGTGGAAGATAATGTCAGTCATAAACGCAGGGATTACAGCACATCACAAATGCAATAAAATCCAGGACCAGGATAAATTCAGTATTATTTCTTTCATGCACAATGCACAATGGTGACAACACTAGAAATTCTACTAAAAAACAAACAAACAAATAATTAGAGTGATAGATATAGTACCAGTCAAAATTCTGGACACAACTTCTTTTAACACATTTGTCTATATTTTAGCTATGTTATTTACCTTACAGTAAAAGGCCTCAAGACAGTTAAATAATATGCATCCATCCATTTCCTGAAACTGCTTGTCCTATACAGGGTTGCATAGGGCCCAGAGCCTATCCCAGAGACTACGGGTACAAGGCAGGGAGAACAACTCAGGATAAGGCACCAACCAATCACAGGGTACACTCACATGGGCAGTCTGGCAAGTCCAATTAACCTCAGCTTGTTTTTGGACTGTAGGGAGAAACCGGAGTATCCAGCAATGGGGAGAACACGCACACACAAACTCCACACACATGTAGCCATGGCGGAGACTCGCACCTAGGTCCCAGAAGTGTGAAGCAAGAGTGCTAACCACTGCACCACCGTGCTGCCCCACGAATACATATCAAATATCGCAACGGAAAAGACAAATGTTCAACATCTCTATTTTTTTTATTTTACACTCTTCAAAACAGCTTAGATGACAGCACTGCAGACTCTTGGCATTCTTTCAACCAGCTTCCAGATGTAGCCACCTGGAATGCTTCTCCAACTGTCCAGAAGGAGTTTTAATAAGTTCTGGCCACAAGTTACCTTGTTCTTACTCTTCAATCAAACTCAAATTAGCTCTATAGGTTTTATGTTGGGGGATTGTGGGGGGCAGGTAATCTGGACACAGCACTTTGTCTCTTTCCTTGTTCACAAGATAATGCTTACTACATAATCATTATCATTGGTCTTTATCTTGTTGAGAAACAAATGAGTAGGTTTGTGCAGACTTTTGACTGGCACTGTAGTTAGGTAGGTAAGTAGACAGACAGACAGACAGACAGATTGATTAGTTATTCCTACCACCCAATACATATCTTATGTATGAATTTTCACAATAGTAATATAGTGACTGGAATTTTCCACACTTGGACTTCCAGGGAAACTATCATAACAGTACCTTTTTGATGAAACACCATCTGTTTACATAAGATGAAAATCGATTGGCTCAGCAAAGCCAATCCACATTTGCTCGTTCCAAACAGACTTACCTCCTCTGCGATAGAGGGGCGCTGTCAGAGGCCTTGATGGTCAGCGCATAGGAGCGGCCCACTATCAGGCTGACACCGGGCGCCACGGAGATGAGCCCTGAGCGGTTATCGATGGTGAAGTCTCCCTGAGCGCCTGCCAGGATCTCGTAGGTTACCAGCCCATTGAGACCTTCATCTGCATCCAGTGCTGTCAGCTGAAGGGAAGGCAGTGTGACCCCGTCAGCAGTGCATAATGTGCAGATTTAAAAAAAAAAAGACAGTCTATTCCATTTTTATGTGCTATGCGATGAAAAAGAGGACCATGTGACCTCTTTAACAACATACAAAATGGCAAATTAAAGTCATAGAAATCCCATCTATAGTCAGACAGAACATTAACTTGACAATAATTGCCATCACTGATACAAAGCTGTCATGCCCTTACTCAATAATAAGAAAAGACTTGGCTCATGTTAGAAGTTTATTTCAAGATGACCCCAAAGTTTAAGCATTTCTATCGTACCTGCTAAAACTACTGCTATGTTTATTATATATATAAAAAAATAAATTTCACCCTAGCACACTCCTCTGAGCCAAAGCTAATTTCTAGGGACAGGGATGTCTGGTATAAGACACAAATTAAATCAAATCAATTATATCTGTAGTAGCATTTATGTCTGAGGTCCTCTGAGCTACAGATCATGTTCTGATTATGAAATAGTTATAATCCAGAGTCATCCCAAATCTGATGCTTTCTAGAGAAGGCCTTCTGAGACTACAGCTCAAGGTTGTTGCAATCAGTACAACGGTAATTCACTCACAAATCAGGTGACTAATGCCACTACTTGATTAGTCGGAGCAGACGGGCTGTTTGCGAGAAAGGCGAGAGGTATTGATTACCCGTAGGACGGCTTCCCCTGGCAGCATGTCTGTGTAAATGTCGACGCTGTAGGAGACGTTGGGGAACGTTGGCGCGTTATCGTTGGCATCGATCACCAAGATATTAACGATCACAGGTGTGCTCTCCTGGACACCGTCGGAGGCGATCATCTTTTGGGGAAAAAAAAGATTCACAAGTTCACAGACTGAGCTAATAAAAATCACTAGGTAGCTAAGGGGATTTCAGAACCTTCTCCAGCCCGTAGTAACACTTACAAACGCAGTAAAGCTGTTTCAGCAAGTTCTATATTGTCAGTGCAAAAGAACTGTAACCACAAGTGGGCCCTGCAGAAAAGCCCATCCACAACTTAAGATCAAAGCGTATATATTTATGTCACAGGAGTCACAAAAATGCATTACTGTGTGCAAGGCTTCTAGCACTGATAGTCACACACCCACACACATACACGACAACCAACACACATTTTTTCTTATTTTTAATCTATAATAAGAATGAAGACGAACAGATACTGAGGTTAGAGAATGTTAAAAATTGAAAGCTGCAAAATGTGTTCTTTGATTTCAGGTATTAGTCAGATATAGAAAAGGGGAACAAATTCGTTAGAGACAGCATAAAAATGGAAAATGTCAAAAGTTTCTGGAAGCCCATTTCAAACACCCTTCAGGAGACGCACGCCGTATTTAAATGACGGACATGATTTCCTCAAATACCACTACAGCATTTGTTTAGAATGTTGAAGAGCTCACACGCCACTCTTATTCTTTTCCTCTCAAAGTCGGGAGATACCACATATTAGCTTCATCATTCTCATCCCGGGCACCGACTTGAGATCATTGACTGCCACATCACCTCTCAGCAGTGCTATCAGACCTGTCCTCATCAACACACAAAACACCCCAAAGGTTTCTCCATTAGATAAAGAGGCAACTACTTCAGTAAAGCCTCTTGATGAAGAATTTCCGGTAAGGAAGTTAGACTCTTGCATAAAGTTCAGCATGAGTGCACAACTTGCCTTGTGATGAGGGTTTTTCAAGTGTATCCACCGAAATGAAAATCAGTGATTCACCACAGAAGGGTAGCACTCAACAGAGCCTGGATAAAATACAGTGACCTGTAAACATTAATACAGATGAAAACTGAAAGACTGGTGAAGTCCAATGAAACTGGAGGAAAACAGAAAATGAAATATGGAAAGACAGTAAATGTTCAGAGTTTTCCCGCGACATATAAAAATTCATGTTACATGGTCTCTACTGTTCCGCTTTAAAATACACCTGCGATGCTAGTGTTAAACTTAGAGATCAGTGAGGGTAAAATCAAGTAATATACTTAGCATTTCTCGCTAAGTAAGAGTCCGCTCTGCTAAGCAAGTCCTCGCTGCTTAGCAACAGTGCATTTCAAAGTCTTGAAACTGCAGGCACGCCGAGTCTCCAACAGGAAATGCAGTTAAGAAAGTGTAGTCTTCTGCTCTGCAATTCGGGGCTAGATCATCCCCTTGTAAGTGAAAGGCAGATTGTTTCTGAGTAAAGTGCAATTGTTTAAAAAGTAAGAGAGACAGAACGCTCCAAGGTGGTGGTCAAGGTTTGAGATCCATGTAGATGATCCTTTTGACCGGTAAACAAGCACTGTGGTGACCTATCAACTTCAAAAGAGTACTTTATCGATTCTTTTTATCTTACACCAAACAAAACATCCAAGAGCGAGCAAGGAAAAATAATCAACTACTGTCACCTTATGTTATCTTCTCCAAATGTCGAGTCAGGATCACAAACAAAGGCTAGCAATTTTATTTGGAACATAATTTGACATCAGAGGCAATCTGTCTTATTTTTGTTTCATAAAATGTTCTTGTTTCCAGTGCTTCCAGGTTCCAACGGTAGATCCCAGTCCTATTATGTCGCCGATACTGTCAAGTTTAAACCAGGCATTGTCAATTCGGTGGCTGGAGGGCCCTATCGGGTAGCTTTTAAGCATCAACCAAAATGAGTAGCCTGATTATCAGATTATAGACAGCTGTCACCCACTGGCATTAGGGCAGTTCCCTGGTTTTAAGGACTGATCTGATACCTGAACAGAAATGTGAATGATCCACAGAGAATTTGTGGCTATAGAACCAAAACAAGTACAGTAACTTATCCTTGGCAACGGCTAGCTTACAGTATTTCACAGTTAATGAACAAAACTTTCGTATTGGGAAAACTGATCATTAGGCTTACGACCTAAATCAACCACCAAATTCCCCTGGCAGACCACATGCAAAAACATGCTTACTGACATTTTTATTTAATATAAATTATTTATAAAGGATTACTTTGAAGTAGCGGCATTAGGGATACAGTCAATCAGTTCAGTGCTGGGATGTGTTCTGAAGATGTACACCACACTACAGGAAAGACAATTTTTTTTTTGTAAGAGGTCTTCGGCAGCAACTGTAGCTCATCTCAGTGTTCTAATCAATCTCTGACTGAGGATTCGGGAGGTGGCACAGATGCACAGTGCTCAGAATGATAAGTCCTCCAGGCTTGGTCCCCAGAGTCAGGCTGAAAGCAGCAGAAACGTATTTGCATTGTGTGGTGAGAAGCAGCTCCAGTTCTCACACCATCATGACACAACAGAGTGTAATGAACTTCACTGATTTTACAACTGCAAATAAATCTTGAAAGAAAAAAAAAAACACAAACTGCATATGAGAAAAGAGAGAGAGAGACTCAGGTCCACAGGTGAATTTATGCCTGGGCTTGTCGTGGGATGATGGCTACGATTTTCTCATCTGCGGATGAAAAATGTTAGGCCCATACGTAGGTGGAGCAAAGGACAAATTCAGCGACATTCCTCCTTATGAACCGGTGCATCTGCCCAAGGGGCAGTGCGATGTCTGAGGCGCAAGCGTCACTATGTCACACATCATCAAACACAGCAAACGGTAAGATTAACAACAGTGCATAACAAAATGCTCCAGAGACGAGCCATGTTCCGCTCCTCCACTTTAGCTGCCGGGGAAAATGCTTCGAGCTCCTTGTGGATGGTAAACAAAAGCAGGCTCTGACATTAAGGAGTCTCTAAAGGAAAGAAACCTAATTCTCTCCCTCAGTATGGGAATCCGAGTGAAGAGTCCCTTTCGAAAGAATACATTACATCAAATTATTTTCATCCAGGCATTTTGAAATGTTCCACCAGGACATCGCGTTTAGGGAATTGCAGATCGAAATATTAATTAGAATATCAATCCTGTATGAAGACAGAATTAAACTAGGAGACGTTCAAATAGCATTGATGATGGGGGAAATGATATGTATTGTCATGATTTGAAGCTCCTGAGAACACAGAGGGGATTTATTTTACAAGTCAATAGAAACTAGCAGTAAATAGTTACACGTTACACCTTGAAAATTAGCGATAATTATTTTACGATTGGCACCCAGTGATATTATTTAATGTTAACAGCTTAAATGTAGCCTCGTGAGGTAAGCCTCATAAAAAATTGATTAGAGAAAGGTTAAAACAGCCCACCCTTAATTACAGACACAAATATAAATCCACACTGTGGTTATACTGTTATATTTGGCTGACTCAAGCTTTCTACCCAAGGTGACTCAGAATTTTTAGCAATTTCCACAGCTGGATATTTTACGGGAGCAATTCATTAGTTTTGGGTACTAGTTCAGGGCTCTGCAAGAGCTTTGTCTTTAGTGTGTCTGCTGAGTGGCTCGCGTACCTATCTAAACATTCATTTCTATGGGAAAAACCCTAATTTCAATTACGACACCCTTTACCCCTACCCAGCCCTAACCTTAACCATAAATAACCAACCAAAATACAAGACTTTTGGCATTTTTCCTTTTTTCATTGCAGTCACAGATTTTAATCAAATAGAATTTCCCCTTGTGGGGACCTAAACAATGGTTGCCAAAAAAACAGGTTTTTATCATGTTTTTGTGTATATGTAATATATACATAACCCACACACATATATACAGGGACACGCACAAACAAGTACACACATGTGCTGACAGAAGTCCCTGACCACAAAAACCCTAACGAAAGTTGCCATTTCCTATAGGTCAAAATATAAAAGCACTCATTTCACCTCAATGGCCACGATTAGAAACACCTACTTAAAAAAGGCCCTTACCCTAAAGGTGTAGTTCTGCTGTAACTCACGATCTACAGGCGTCAGCAGCTTCAGGTACCGCGTTAATCCAGACGGGGTCACCGAGAAGATTGAGGTGTAGCCGTCCAAGGATATCTGCACCATTGGGTCTTTGGTCTAGAACAGAATGTTAAATGGAATACTGGTTTCACTTTCACTTTCCTTTTCCGGAGTTACAAGCAAAAGCGTTTCCCCGCATTAGACAGGCATCACACCAATGAAGTAAAAGCAGGCACGCCGTAATCCTTCACAAAACACACAAAAATCACCCGCATCAAGACTGCATTAACAGACTGACAGCAACTGCTTGCAAGATCCCTTATCAAACAAGACGGGAAGCATATCTCTGTGAATGGAAATTACAGCCGTACACACTGAACTACCACAGCAAACAAATCATTGTCTGAAATCAAGCAGCACACCACCTAATTATATTTGATTAGGAGATAATTATTCTACTTATCCATGAGATAATAACATATTGTTCTCAACTTGGAATAAAGAGAAAAGACCATAAAAATCGGGTGGGGCAGAGCATCCCACAAAGGAAACCAGCTGAAATATGAACTAGAGGTTTATAAAAATATATATTATAATTATGTTACTATAGGAATGTTTAATGAATTATATTCATTGCTTTCTTTTATGATGATGTTTATGTTACAGATATGCTATTTAAATTGAATTAGCAGGTGATACATGAGGCAGTACAGTATCATACATTAGATTAATAACTAACTAGCAGTGGTACATTAATATGAGAACCCTGGTGGGAAACACAGGACTGGTTTCTGTGTCCCGTTATTGCCACATAATTCACTCAGAGAAAATAAGTCTGCAGTTATACAAATTCTGAAAGTCACTCGACACATTTACACCATTATGGGATCCTTTCTCTCTTATGGGAAGCTCTTTTTTTCTGACCAAATTGGGTACTTCGTAATTTCTTATTATTAACATTGTGAACATAAGGTATACATACAGATAAACACATGTGCATTTAGTTTCATCCGAGATTTAAGATTAGTGACTTAATTGCTGAGTCCGAATTCAGGGGCCGGATCCTTCGAAGAACGTGGTCCACGAAGGCTTAGCCTCTGTAGACTACGTTCTTTTACGGCTGAACAGAAAGTGTTGTCTAATAGGACAGTCTGGCCTATAGATAATTTCTTGTTTGCATCATGAGCTAATCCCATCCTTACCCTTGAGTTATGAAGCACTGTTCCTTATTGCCTATGGAGGACACACCCACTCAACCACTGCGCAATGAATCTTGGGATATGTTGGGCTACGTAGGATCCATCGGGTGGATCTTTCACGACTCGGCAAAAGAAGGATGCATTTCTAGAAGGCAACTGAAGAAGCCTTCGAAAATAGGTACAGGATGCAGACCCTAAATTCATACACAGCCATTGTATCACTAATTGAATGTATATTTATGTATATCTATGTAAACATATAATAAAATACAAAAGTCTTAGTCTAGCTCATCTTAAGTCCACCAGGTTCAACAGAATAATAAAACACTCCTGATATAATATTTAATGCAAATATCTTTAACCTTATCTATAAACTGATTCAAGTGCATTTTTTTTTTTGCTAACTACACGCTTAGCTGGAGAAATGCTTGGCGAGTACAGTCATTTGTGCTGATTCACCTGTCCTGCATTAATAATCTGTTCATTGGGCCTAAGAGCTGCCCTGTCTCCTGGTACATTTAACGCCATCCATGCTAGCATCTTTAAATTGTCAAAATACTTCTCTAATTTCCGGACCCATGTTGACTCGGCAGATGCTGAAAAGGTAAGTGCTGTGTTTTATAAAGCGTGTCGTTCAGAGGCCTCATGCCCAGGTCATGTTGGTCTGATAAGCATCTCTTTGTTCTCACTGCTCCTTTTAAAATGCGGTTTGTAATTTCAAATTCATGACATTCTGTAGTTCTAACACACACATCAGAACCACTCTGTATGAACCACGGTCAGAAAAAAAAGAGAACATGAATAACATTCTAGGAAAAAGTATAAATAATTTATTTCCTAAAAAAAATACTAATGTAACATTTAATAATTCCAGTGTATTTTAATAAATCGCTTATAGTGTACACTCTACAATAAATTTAAACCCATGAAGATTCATAAAGAAACATAAGCAAGCCTGGTAAACAGAAATTCATTGGTAAAAGAATTAGCATGCAATAAAAGCGGAATCAAATCAAAAGAATTACACCACAACACTGCAAACAATAATTAGAAACGTAGGTGCAAGGCACTAATAAGAGCATTTAATACGTACAGGTGTGGCGTTAGGCTTAAGCTAAAACAGGGAGAGAAAAGATACAACATAGCTATCAATTAATTAGGTGTCTTGCATCAAAATGAGGCCTAAAATTTTAATATACATTCTATATTTACAAATGCATCTTCTATATGACCCAGTCACTGATTTATTATTTACTATTAATAAAATCAGTTTTGCACTTTGCAACAAGACAAAAATAATGCCAGGTAATTGTTCATTAATAAATTCCAGAAAGGAGGTCCTTGAAAAATGTGTTAAAATCCTTATGAAACCTGGACACGCAATGAACGACTTCATGCAATAGATTAAGCAGTTTCAGTCTTACCTCCTCAATATCGTTGTCCAGGGCAATAATTCGGAGCGGTGATGTCAGGCTGCTGCCATTGGAGATGGTGGCACCAACAGGTGCTGACTCCGAGATGAAGCCCTGGTATGTCGATGCTTCAAAATAAGGTGCTTGGTTATTCTCGTCAAGGACTTCTACGTGTAAACTAGCGAAGGCTGGGAGAGGGTGTCCATTGTCCTGTTCTGCCTATGAAAAAGATAAACATTTTTTCACATTGAAAAATTGTCAATCAGTATGAAGTCCTCCAAAAGGATGACTTAACCATTACACTGGCAATACAATGTTTATTCACAAATAATTCATGCTGAAAAGGAATGCATTATTAGTGAGAGCTGGCTGAGATTTTAAGTACTTTTTAATTAAGATGCATCACATAACCAGCAGCAATTCAATTCTCCTGTAATATCTGGATGGCCTTTGCTATGACTTCATGTGAGCTGTCAAAACAGACTTCAGAAGAAAACTATTTAGATAAGTTGAATTTACTAAAAATAAAAAGAAGAAATAATTTCTGATCCGAGTCGGGGGTTCCCAATTCTGGAACACTCAGGATACTAATAAGGTGATTAATTGCATTTAACCCATGTGACACTGTAAAACAGCAGGAGGCAGCTACTTGAGCGCCGGGGCGCAGTGCTTGGGGACAGTACCTTGCTCAGGGTACCTCAGTGGTACTTGAGGGTCAGGGACTCGAACCGGTGATCTTACGTTTACACGGTTGTGTCCCCTACCAATACACCACCTGCCTGCCTGCCATTTTCCCGACTGATCAGGTAACCGTAAGAGGTTTCAGGAGAGAAACGGTGGGGAAAAAAGGTCCCGTTAAGAGGTGAAAAATCAAAACCACCTTTCGGTTCTTTCGGTAATTACCGTTTGAAGAATTTCATGGTGACTTTGATTTTTGTTTTGTTTTTACCAGCTTAAAAATGTACGTAGCTTGGCACAAACAGAAACACAAATTGACAGAGTAAGACATACGAATATCAGTATATCCACTGTGTACCCTTTACCAACACAGAGCACTCGGTCCACTAACACTATCATGAAATGATTTTGCTTATTGACCTGACAAATAAAAACAGGCCCAAATGCCATTAGAATACTGCCGTGACTGACATTGGAGAGGCAATTACTGGCTACTCCCTCCTATAGCTCAAAAAACAAGTTGAAATGTAGGTGTAGCCACTCGTCACTTTAATATTAGCTGAGAAAAAAAAAACAGCAGGAAGAGTAAGTCATTTACTCATTTATTTCTGACAAAGCCTGAAACGCACCATATAGAACTCGCACCTTCGATACTGCTGAGTGCTTATATCTCTAATAACAGGAGGGCTATGCCAATTAAACCTTATCTCAAAGGAACTATGATCCTTCTAATTACAAGGACATTTGGGATTGATTTGGCACCACGTAATTTTTGACTAGAGCTGGTCCGGAATATAGTTATTTTTAATTTCCTCTGGAATCAGATCAGACTAGCTAGCTGAAGTGCTAACATATAATTATGGTTTAAAAATAACAAACCACATTCTGTTCTATACACAAATTTTGTCGGAGCAAAATTTACAATCAACAAACAAAATCTCATTGAAAAAAAAAACATAAACAAAAAGACCACGGATTTACAGCATGTGGAGAGTGGAGGACAGAACTGCATTGCAGCATGCGAGCCTCCCCCCCCCCAAGAGGGGCGTCTCACACAGAGAGTGCTGCGGGACGCTGCTGCTAACGTGCCAAAGTTTGTAGAGTACTGTGCAAAACTCTTAGGCAGCCAAAGATAATGTTTAAGGCTATTAATCTAAGTAGTACCTGTATATTTGCTCGGAACAAAAAAAAAAAACTATTTAACATTAGAACATACAAATGAACAGTAACACAATACAAATCCTTGCTCCCAGTCATATCGGTGACCTCATCCACCCATACTCTCCCTGCTGGCCTCTTCGCTCTTCCACAGCGTTCCTACTCAGTGTTCCTCCTGTCCGCCTCAGCACAATAGATGCCAGGGCCTCCAGCCGTGCGGCTCCTAAATTACGCAACTCCCTCCCTGCCGGATCAGTCAGCAGGACTCTATTGCAACATTTATATCGCATCTCAGAACTCATCTGTTTAAGCAAGCCCTTTCGTTCCCCGACCTTCATTCGCCACCTCTAAACCTGTGCCTTTAAATTGCTGTTTTATATCGCTGTTTTTATCTGCTGTTTATTTTATTAGGACACCTTCGGTATCTTGAAGGGTGCCCTTAAATAAAATGTATTATTATTATTATTCCATCTATACATCTATTTTCCATAACCGCTTATCCTGTTCAGGGTCACGGGGGGATCTGGAGCCTGTCCCAGAGGCTATGGGAAAAACCCAAGATAGGGTGCCAGCCCATTGCACGATACACTCACACACCAGTCAGTCACACAGGCACACCCATGGGCAATCTGGTAACTCCAAGTAGCCTTAGCAACCCAAGGGGAGGCTCTGGTCCTGGTCCCAGAGGTGTAAGGCAATGGTGCTAACCACTGCGCCACTGTGCCGCCCCTTTATTATTATTATTATTATTATTATTATTATTCTTCCAGTAAGAATTTCTTCTGTTCCCCAGGTTATTGATATCTTTCCTCGGGGGCACCGCAGCATTACATGGATCCGTCACCATTCCAACACCAGCTCTCTTAATTAATGTTATTACTTACCTCAGTGAGGTATTGATTAGCCAAACAAGGTAGGGCAGTGGTCAAGTCAAAATTACATGCGTTTTTTGGATGGTTGCTAAAAATACTGAGGTGACTAGAAGAGGTTTGAAAATGGCTTAGCTGACACACACAAAATATCATAGTTTAGTAGCAGCAGGGAGATCATTTGAACACAGTTCCCTTTGACTGCCTACTAGACTTTTGCTTGGTACTGTAGATGTCTGCTAAACAACTTATTCCGAATTTCGCCTTTCACTTCAAGGGAGGCCCCTTGACATTCAGAACCAGCCTTTGGACTGCAGCATCGGCGCGTGAACCATCTCCGCTATCGGGACCCTCGGCTCCCGCGCCTCTGCTAATCTCAAGCCCATATGACTCAGCTTTGCCTTCAATTAATGGCTTAGTGCTACATGCTTCTATCGCCTAGTCTCCCGTAGCATCGCCGGTTGCTCGCCTGCTGAGCCCCTCATACAGACTCTCTTTCTGTTTCATGTGAAGCACTCTCTTAAGCTAAAGGAACACAGAAGCATTACAATGCCAATGCATTACATTTACATTTACAAGTCAGTTATTGCATTACCTCCCCAGCATTCATTTGCAAAACTTTTAGTGTTTAACAGAATTATATCACAAAGGTCACTTAAATTTGTTTACTCTCCAGACAGGCATGGATGTACCATGTCTTGATGGGCGCCTTGAGATTGCATGGAGGAGGACATGCAGACAGCCCCAAACTTCAGCAAAACCTGTGGAATCTAAAACCTCCATTCATTGGAATCTCGACCAAT
Organism: Petrocephalus zakoni; assembly: GCA_026774425.1. Taxonomy (NCBI): domain Eukaryota; kingdom Metazoa; phylum Chordata; class Actinopteri; order Osteoglossiformes; family Mormyridae; genus Petrocephalus; species Petrocephalus zakoni. Next base: position 10,006,009 of record JAODKN010000042.1, read on the forward strand.
GAATATTTACGGACGTTCCTTCATCGCGCTACTGATGGAGAGCCAATCAGACGATTTTGTTCATACTCGGATCTTGTTTGCGGGTTGAAAACCATTTCGCGAGTCACTCGAGCGTAACAGCCGATATATATGCTCTCCGGGTGTTTCCCCTAATTCACAGAGAGCCGAGGCTTAAAAGACAGACACCATAGCTTCCACAAAGCCCGATATGTATATTATGCCTTTCATCCGAAAGGTTATTCACTGTCTCTGCCGCCAACACACTGTTCAGTACGCAGGAAGAGCTGTAAAGGGAAAAACAGCTTGGAAATGAATAGACTGCTTCCTTAAGGAAAAGGGGGGGTTAGCTCTTTAATCCTGTCACGGTGACGGGGAGATGAGCAAATAGGATAGTGTCAGCTGGCACAGGATCAGGAATGCGTGGGACAGCTGCTCTTTCAGGGTTACACAATGGCTCACACGAGTCATAATTTAGCAGTCAGGTCCTGTCACACCGTCCCCTTTGAGCGCCATCTGAGCAGGGTGCTCCCGCTCCGAGAAGCACCAGAGGGGCTGAATGCACGATGCCGTCTACATCTCCTCTAACCTCCCTTTGCCAAGGGATGGGTAACAACTTCTGCAAGCGCTTCAAGATCAATGGCGGTATGTGTGTCCCACACGAGTCGCAAAAGGCTAACGGCTCTTCGCTGCTCCTCCCGCCTGACACTGAAGAAGCGAAACACCAAATACATATCCGTGCAGTTTCTTTAGCTCAAGCTAGGGCCTCTTCGCATTCAGCCCCAGCAAGTAAACCACAAGGGTTAGCAGGCAGACAGTTACCTACGGAAGCTATATTTTCATTTCCCGGGGTGGCACACGGAATGTTCTTTACAGATCATCACCTTCCACAAATTGGTCCAACAACCTTTACAGCAGTATAAAAAAACCCTCCCTGATGTCATCACAATAAGGGGTGAAACACAAACACAGGGCACACACACAGAGGGCTATTACATCATTTTGGTATAAAAGAAAGGCAAGAAGGTTTTGCTGATATTACCTTGATTACCAAGTCGAATTTGTGGTACTGATCGCGCCTGATGGGCTGGAGAAGTCGGAGCTCAGCTGTGGTCCGGTTGAATGTAAAGTACTCAGAATACGTCTCCGGTTTACCTAAGGAAGACCAAAAACACACTGCAGGTCATTGTGACATTTGCCGACCAGCGATATCTCCCAGTGAACGACTTACCGAGAGCACGCCATGTATTTACAACATTAAGTATTATTAAAAAACAAAATTCTTTGAAGTTGTACATTCTGTATGAACATCCCCCTCCCACACACAAAATATTCATATGCATATAAATTATTCAGTAAGGTTTATTAAATATGCAGTCTTATTTGGCCAGCTTTTTTAAAACACCTGGCTTGTTGGATCTGACAACCTGAGTCCAACCGGCTGCAGTGTTTCTTGACAGCCCTGAATGAACAGGAAGCTGTGGATCGACACCCCCCACCCCCCAACACACGCACACACACAGTTCCCAAGGCTCATCTCTCTCCACAGGCGGCTTCATCCATGCGGCTGCTGGACGCCCTCAGCCCCTGGGTCTTCTGCATGAGATGCGGGGGCCTCCCGCTATAATGCCACTTTCACAGTAAACAGTTCCTCTGCGAGGGCAGGGGGGCCTGTGAGCAGTGACTGATCGCAAATGACAGCGCGTTTGACAGACACCTACCAACGAGGATGGAGTAAAGAATGCCGGGCCGGTCTGACGGGGGCTGTATATTTCGATCTTGATCAACTGCCTGGATGGTGGGAGTGACGTTGACGGGGTTTACTTTGCTCTGAAACGAGATTTTTTTATTATCATTCTTGGACGTCATAGTCACAAAACACCATCGACTTTACCCAGCTTCGTCCAACCAGTGTAGTTTACAAGCGTGCCAGAAATGAGAAATTTCAAGAATAAATGCTTAGAACTGCGAAGGAGCAACAAATTCAGCACTACTGCTCGATATTTACCGAAATGTTACATTTCCCTAAAAACAGTCGGAGTTCAGTCTGTTTTGGTCACATCATACGATGAAGCGCTAGCAAGTGAAAATAGTTACTAACATCCTACACTCTATTACTGTGTTAATCGTCACTACCTTAATTGCTGTGTAAATCCTCATGCTGAAATTGCATTATCCTGATAATGACGGGGTTGCCAGCTTTGATGTGCACTGGTAAAGGTGCGGCAAGACTCCAAACAGGGATAAGATCACCGTACTAGATGCTGGTCAGCTGGCTGGAGTGAAATTTTCGAATCCGAGACAACGCTACCGACATGCACGCGCATTTCTATGTATGTAACACTTTTATTTATTTATTTTATTTTCAGTAAGATTTCTTGCGTGAGGATCTGAAAGCGTCATGACAGATGTGAGAGAGCTGGAAAAGGCAATAAACGGTCTACAGCTAAGAACTGGGCTGTTCAGTAATGCCTGAAGTGGCACTGACCCAGGTGATAGGTATGATTCACACATGCTTAGAACAGTGTCAGGAAAACACACGGACATGGTAACTCTATACCAAGAACATACAATCTTTGTCAACTAGATCTGAGCTGGATCTCAGCGGATCTTCAGCAGCCAGATAGCACAGGGAATCAATCAGGAGGTACTGAATGCTGACTCAGTAAGTCCAGGCCCATAGCCATGAAACATCTTTCAGATTTATACACATCTTCCATTGTTATTACATTTTTGCAATGACAGACCATATAAGCATGCTAAAAGATACTTGGAAAAAGTCTCATAAATACTGCTTCCTCTCAAAATTGTCTAATCTATAAAATGTAAAGCAATAATTTTATTGAGGGCTTTGAACAATTACTATCAATACAATTCAGTATTGTTACCAGTTTTCCTATTTGAAAAGTTTTTTCTGCATCTCAAGTATTTTATACTAAAAGAATCAGACAACGCATAGGAAAGGAATGGGATTTGTCATTTTGTATAGTTTAGCTCCCAGATTCGTTTCACTGCATATCGTGACAACTGAAGTCTACATAAAAAGAATATTATAATCCATACGTGGGACATCCTGCTTTTAATGAAACTGCGGACCTTCTCTGCTTCAAGTACTGTACAACCGTGTTGTAATGGGAGGAACAGTGGGTGTTTCCAGCTCACTTCAAATGACTTCAGACGCGTGCAATGCCTTCATTTATCTTTGTTCAATAAAAAATAATAATAATAATAATTTAACACACGCAGTGTATACAGTGTTACTTTGCTTCCCCTAATCTACAGACAGGGTTATAAGCAGGTCTTCAAACAGGCTACAGGTAACTTCTCACACTTCCAACTTCTGTGGATGGAGGAAATCAAAGGAAAAGTTTTTTTTTTTTTAAGTTTTTAATAATTAAAAAGCATTTGCAGGGACTGGACTAAAAGCATTTTCAAGAGAAAATATAAAGGTTACCATCACATTATATAACATCAGAGCTTGTGTTCATTTATTAATTGTGGCTGGGTATGTATAATTTATCTGAGGACAAGAGTAATAATGAACACATAAGAAAACACTGCCTCTCACTCCATTTTAAAGCACTAACAGCTGCTTGAAATACTAGACAGCATTACCTTATGTAGGGTTATGTTCACACTGGTTTAAATGATTTGCTGAGTTTATTTACTTTTCTGAACATCTATTCATTCCTTTCATTGTGCAAGCACATATGTGCTCAACTGAAAGTTTGGGTGGAAAAATATTCACTTTAATCTTTGCTTTGTGACTAATGCTGCTTACCGGGGTTATAAAAGATGGTTAACTGGCTCCTTTTGCATGGTGAAGTGTGCACTTGAAGGCAAAAAAACGTGCCTGAATGAGAACCCACTGAAGACATTACCTAAGGAATGGTTCCTTATGCAGCGTGATAAATAAAATCACGAGCCAGGCAGGGAAAGAGAGAGAGCGAAGAAGCGATTATTTAGCAATAAGCCCCGTAATGCACTGCATGCAAGAGATGCTGAAGACAAACTCAGACAGTTCTCGGCTGGTTAACTAACAATAACTTTGCCACCTTCGATTTCACCATGTTAGGACCAACCATAACACAGCAGGGAATTTTTAGATTTGTTCTTAGAAAATGAGAGCTGGCTGTTTAGCCATTCGACGACCTAGAATTAAATAATTTAAACCCAACAGTTACTACGAGTAAAATAATGAAGTGTACTGTAATAAAAAGACATGCCCATTCATGACAGGACAGGCTACAAACTTGTTCTTCCTGGGTCGAAAGTTAATTTACTCTGATATAACACAGGGCTTTGGTGCAGATATCATTTCAATTTTAATATTTATAATGCACACATGTCTTGCTATGTTTCCATGAGTTCCCTGCCCAGCTTTAAGCTTCCTGGAATCAGACTCTGATTGGAAACACAATTACTGAAAATGAAGAAATGCGCGATGCATAAAAAATATGCCCAACTTGACTCTGGCATTCTTAAAAGGAATGATGATAAAAAGCACTTGGCCTCGTGGGTAACATGGCTTTTGGGGTCGGGGGCTTCAATTCCCCCCCCCATCTGGTGCTCAGAATCCAAACACATGCCGTTAGGCTAACTGGCGGCTATAAATTGCCCAGGTTGTGCCTGTGACCCAGACCAGGATAAGTGGCTGAGAATGATGGACAGATTAAGGAAGAGGGAAGAACCTCTCTCCTGCAGCTATTAACCGTGGAAACTTTCACTATTTCAAGGTTTATCATGGACCAACTAGCTGAGCCACACAGCTTTTACCTGACATTCGTTTTAATTCGTAACGAGGTGAACACCGCAAAAATGGTACCGTACTATTATTAACATTAAATGTTGGTAGAGTCAGTCGTGACTTCTAAAATACACCATTTGCATTCCGTGCTACTTTTACATGATTAATTACCACCTTGTAAATGTAATTCTGGCAACAGAAAATGTTTCACTTATTTGAACAGCAGTGCACAATGGCAACATTACAGTTGTTTGTTCTCGAACCCCGGATTCCAGCCAAAAGCAGAACACTCACAAATTTATGAGATATTTCGCTTATGTTTATTCAGCTGAGCAATTAACTGTTACATTAAAGAGTTAGATCCTCTGCAGATGTTGTAAGATTTTATAAATCTCATTATGCAGTTCTGAATGACTATTTGCATCTATCCTTTCCAGTGCTTAGCGACATCATATTTTAAAGCTCAGAGTAGTGGCCATATGCTAACCAGGGACACTATAAATTAAATTTGTTATAAGGCATTAAAAGAAAATTAATATTTAAAAAATCCACTGCAACAACAATAGTATGAATTTCGAATTTTATAAGCTTTAAACTCTCAACACAGTAGCAGGGGTGGTGTGTGGCTCAGTGGGTTAGGACTCTGTGCCTGTGACCGTCATAGGTTCGAATCCCAGGGCTGGCAGAGTGATACTGCCATTGGGCCTCTGGGCAAAGACCTTAACTCCTAGCTCCAGGGCTGCTGCACGCTAGCTGACCCTGCAATGCGACCCACCTTCGCGTACATGTATCAGGAGAGGAAGATCACTTCTATTCAGGAGACAGAGTCCCACACAGTACACTGTGTTAGAGTGCAGCATCCCTCCACTGTTGTGGGAACTCCCCTGGCCCACACCTCTTACAAAAACACACTCCGCTCCTATAGCAGTCTGGATACCCATGGCCGTGATAAATTCACAGCAAGGCACCATTTGACAATGCTTCTGTAACAATAAAGCCATTTGCCGCGATTTCATTCCTGCCTCCCTTATATACTACTTGGCACCACTTTTAGTCTCCTACTTACTTCTATACTCAGAAAAAATGGGCAAAATTAGCTACTAAAATGTTGCCGGTAAACACACCACACGTGACTATTGACAAATCACTTTAATTACCGCAAAACATTACTATTAATGAAAGATACGGAAAACATATTTACCTTTCACCTAGGAGACCGCATCAGGCGCTGTGTCGACACAGATCCTAAGCCTGAAGCTTTTAATTAGACATAAATAAACGATTAGCATTTATCATGGCAGACTCAGCAAGCTCAGCTTTCTAATCTCTTAGCCCACACACCCTATGGTGTCCCCAAACTGTGATTGCAGAGATTTGAGAACACTTTATATAATAAATCTTTTTTTCCCAATAAAGTAATTACAATAGGCATCTGGTATACCTGATTACTTAAACGCCCCTCTCCCCTTTGTGAAAAAAATTCTGATCTTTTGCTATGCTATGCAAGGTCATATTCACAAATTCTTGCCTTTAAATTTGTATATATGCAAATTCAAAAAATAAAAATAAACAGCCGATCAAGTTTGATACATTTATGTATGGATCGTTTACATATTGATGAGGGCTGGAAGATAATCGACACAATGTGTGTGCAATTAGCATAAGAAATTAAATCTATATGAGATACGCATATGCTTTGCTAGTGATCTCATTAAAGAGGCTTTTAATGGTCTAACGTAGTAATTCATTGGCTACAAATCTGCAGTTAATGTCTGTTATTCTGATAAATCCAGCTCCTGTTTGGATACTATAGTATTAGTCTCTGCTGGTATGCCATCCAGTCCTTATCCCTAGGGTCTCGCTGGGATGCTTAGCAAGCAGCCAGCTGGAATGGTGTGGCCCCTGAGCTGTACATCTTGCTGGGTACAAGGTCACAGTCAGCCTCTCTTACAGACCCCCTCGACAGGCAGGAAATCCAATGCATCTGCTTTCTCCACGGCGTCCCGGCCTTTATTCGGAATTCCAAGCACCGTGTTCCGGCAGCACATCCGCGGAGTGCTGAGGCAAACGCTGGCGGTATCCGTATTCGCTCTCCGTGACCCCGCGCCCGACAGTGCCCGAGCCTCGCGCTAGGTGACTGCTTTGCTTCTTAAGCAATTTACAACGTGCGCCAAACAAAGTCTGCTCATTCCCCCGACTCCCCCCCGGGGCAGCTGCACTGCTGCAAGTTTTGCCCCTTTATACTACATTTGTCATCATATATTGCAACTTAGCAATCAAGCTAGATGGCGATTCCGCATAATTCAAGAGAAAGAGCAGCAGATTATAACTCTAAGCGTGATCTTGAAAATATTGGAGCAGCGTAGCACTGGCAACTGAAAAAACCAGTGAGCCCACTGCAGTGTTATTTGATGCTGCACACTGGCTTGCATTCCATATAAGACTGCAGAGGGGGCTTCAAACTGTCGTAACCAAAAAAACAATCCAAAGACAGCACAGAGTTCGCTCTAGTTTATTTCTGTCAGACAGCAATTATCTAATAACCTCATAACTTGAAGGACTATTAATTACTTATTTGTCCCTATGAAATGTATGGACTTGTGTTTTGGAAACACCACAGGGATGCTGAGGTCCATTTGGACCCCTTGCAATTAAGATGCCTCATCAAAGTTCTGTAACACTCCTGTTTAATAGTGACAGTTGCTTGTGTTCTCTCCCTCAAGCTTCTGAGCTATAGAGACCACAGCACTAGTTAATTAATTCATCTCTCTTGCTAATTAAAACACACACAAAAAAAAATCAAATATTGCTGGCACATGACATCCCTCGGCCTGAAATTTTAGAGTCTGTTGTCAGGAACAGCCATAGTAGTGCGGCTTTAATGACCTGCAGATTGGCCTGAAGACCATCTCCCACAGCATATGCAAATAGAGCTTCTGGCAGTATCCTTCACTTTAGAAGCCCAAGGCTTGCCATAACAGGACATCCTTCATCTGGAGAGCTGAGGCCTCCCACCACCTAGAACCACCGATAGCTGCGAGGGGAATTCAGAAACTGTCCTCAGGTGACCCATTTTGTTGCACCCACTCTCTGGACCATGGGAAAAGACGGCTGCTTTGGGAGACTAAGCGAAGGGTGCCGCAAGGTTTGGGGGGGAGACTTAGTGGACCAGCATTTTAGCCTTAGTACAAGAACATCCTTTTTATACGGAAGCACTCAAATGTACTGCAGCTTGGGGAAAGACATACAAAATCAAGATTTTACTCGGGTTTTATGGGCCGAAATGGTTCTTTGCTTTCAAAGAAATTCACAAAAACAAGAGAACTTCTTATCTTCCTTAAACTGTTATTTTCAGGTTTCCATTCCTGCGACCATTCCATTTCTGTCCTCAGGTTTGTGGGGGTCCCCTTACATCTGAATTTTTGTGAATTTTTTTTTTTTAAATGCAAGCAAGATTTAGTGCGATCACAAAGCACAAAGAGAGCCTTCAGGCAGGAAAACATAACAGGCAAGTTTATAAATGTATATTAGATGGATGTTTACCTGACCTGGACATTTAAATACATATATATCAAATAGAAAACATATATATATACATATATACATATATATTAAATAGAAAAAAACACAAGAAGCATGCTTTTCTTTAATGACACAACTCAGCCCAAGGCTATTCTATAGTGTCACTAGTATTTATCATCAGCATATTCTGTATAAACAGACACACTTTTACGGCGCTTGCATGGATTTTAGGTTAATCCTGGGACATTTATTGGAGGCTGAAGCGGCTCCCCAAAGGTTCAGTAAAGCGCTCGTCTTAAAAAAGCACTACTGTTCATACATGTAACATTCATTCATTCATTCATTCATGCATTTTCCAACAAGCATTCAATCTCGCTGTGAAGTAACTTTCGGGACATCTTTTCCAATAACCAAGACAACATAAGACAACATAAAAAAATGGTACAACCACATGCTAGATCCCCGTTTACAGTACACTTGCAGGTGGATGCAGTGTGCTCCAGAAGCCACAATACTGCCCCAACCAAGCACCCCCCCCTCTACTTTTGGCACTGAAATCCTTTCTCCTCTACAGCTACCGCCTTCACTCCCCCCCACAGCTGTTATCTTAATTCTGCTGCGGCATAGGACTGTTGATGAGCTCCCCAAATCCCTGCTTCATTCTGCTGGCAAGAATTCTCATCTGATCTCGAACCACTAGGCTGATGCTTTCACTACCACCAAAAAAACACTACTTTGTGGCTGGGGGGGGGGGGCGCCCCGCGCCCGCCCCCCCCCCCCCCCCCCGCCCCCCCCCCCGGGGGGCGGGGAGGGG
>JAODKN010000042.1:10043294-10062304 GCA_026774425.1 Petrocephalus zakoni
TCACGGGCAGGCCCATCGTCATCACGGGCAGGCCTATCGTGGGCAGGCTCACAGCTTGAAAAAGTGCTTCAGCGCATTCCCCTGAGGCGGCCACAGTTAAACATGCCCTTCCAGCTGTTTAAGAAGGGCATCGTCATTGTTTGGTGCACTGCAGAGGAGCCGGCCAAAGATGCTTTAGTTGCCTGCCAACTCGATCAGATAATTAGTAATAAAATGAAGGAATAAACGACATGTGAATGTTGAGTCTTTTAAATTCCAGATTTTCATAAATACACACAGAGTTTTATGGTTTATGAAAGTTCAACCCTGTTAAATATTAAACAATACCAAGCCTATTTATTCAACTTATTATGTGAGAAGACCAGTACTGTCGGCTACAAAACACTCCCCTGCTCAGTTAATTCCTTTTATTACTATGATAGCCTAATAAGAGATTATTAGCAATTTAGTTTTAACTTGCAATGATATTTGTATATGAGAAGTCAACAACAAACTGAACAGGGTTTTTTCCAATGGTTTAGCAATGGTTTTGGGAGTAAATTAGAGCTGCATTACTAACATTTTAAATTTATAAATAAAAACTATTTACAATATATAAATATGCATGCATTTTATGTAAATATATAGTATAATCACTGACTTGACTAACATAGATGCATATAAAAGCAAAAACATGGTTAACAAATGATGATTTACAATTAATTGTTGTAATAAACATGTTGCTGTTGTTCCAAAACTTCCGTGTATTTTTATGAGTTGACTGTAGTAAAAATGCCACATTTCCAACACTGGCACGATTAAGTGTCACACTTAGTGCTGGTTAAACACCTTACTGTGAAAACGTATTCCCAGAATACAGTGCTACTGTGACCACTAGCCATATAATTGCATGGCAGATAGCTGGGCATTTTGCTGACATAAATAAGGCACAGCTGTTTCCATTCTGAAATTAATTGTTTCTGGATGTGCTTCAGAGAAAACCATGGCATTTAAGTCTATAATAAGGTTAAGTGTATTAAACAATTTGGCCACATCCTTGTTTTCACAATACATAATTCTATCATTCAGTCTACTACCTCAGTCAATGGCGTATGAAATTACATATTTGTATATTTGTTGCACCTAATGTGGAATTATGTCAGTCTCCACTATATTGATGCATTGAACATGGCTGATATGCAGGCTTTATGTTTGCATAATCACACAGCTTATGGTTCCTTAACACACACATGGTCTGGCATAAATTACTGTAATGCCATTTGCTTTCTGCGACTCTAAAATGGCTTAATTGTTTTGAACCTTAAAGATAATCACTAAGCTAACATTAATTAAAAAATGAGGTCTATAGCCTCATACTCCTGGTTTGTTTTGTATGGAACTTACTCTCCCCTTATTTATGCTGCTCTGGGGGTCCAAACATGTGATTGTCTAATAATTGCCCATAGAGTGTGTCCCGTGTGGGACTGGCACCCCTTCCAGGGTGTCCCCGCCTTTTGCTATGGGCTTTCAGGGATAGGTTCACTGTGACAGTGCACAGCATGTAGTCTGATGCATGACACATTAATCCTGGTTTTCTAATTAAAGTACAAACTCTAACAACTACAGTCAATGTAACCATAATCCCAGTCTTGGGGGCTTTTCTCCATGTGACTTGCGGCATGTTCATCATGCAAAGAGACAAATGCAAATTTTACACAGATCCCGTTTTCCGCCACCGCAGGATCCGGTGATTAGTCTCCGGGCCCAGGTGATAAATGCCGAGAGCAGAGATTCCCCAAGCCCATCTGCTCAGTTCTACCCTCTGCACCCTCGCAAGAAAGTGCCACACCTCTAGCTGTTTTTACACTCCTAGGCTTATTACGCAACCCAAAGCCACAAACTCACAATATCCTCACCTTTCTTACACCCGGCAAGTACAATTATACTGCACTTCATAATTCCACCAAAAAAGGTAAATGAGATTCAAAACGGAGTTTAAAATGCACTTTCAATAAATGCCTTCATACCGTTTTACAGATTTCACCCTTTTCCTTTGTGTGCAGCTCAGTTTTTTAGACTATTGCACTATTATTACAGGCTGTGTTCATTACTTTTCCCAAGGATACAATGAAAAAGGCCTTTTGGGATTAAACGAAAGGGACAGGAAACAGGGAAATGGTGAATAAAAGAGGTTTGCAAAACCATAATGCATTATAATTACAGTGTGAGGACAATTACCCCAGAAGCTGAAGGGCTATATTACATACGTACAGCTGTAATCAGCTGCACTGGTAATAACAAAGACCAGTCAAAACCCAGAACGTCAGCAGAATGGCAACCGGTACCAGAAAAGGTCAAATCGGGATTCGATGTCAGCAGCTAAAGTGGGGAACGCAGAAGGCCAGCATCACAGAAGAGCACATGAACAAGCGGTAGTATGAGAAAGAGCTCTCCTCTCCTCGCGGCGTTGTTTCGGAATACAGAAAACGGGTAACAGCCTCGCGGTGGGTGCCAGTGCAGAAGCGAGGTGGAAAACCCGGCACAAGGATTCCGGACTGGAGGGGGGTTTAAGACTTGGAACAGAACACTGAGAACAACAGGAATCAGAATAAAGGAACATGCACCTGCAGACGCAATGCAACAGAAGGAACCCCCGGGTTCTTAAACGCAAGGCCCCCGGTTACAATTAAACTGCCGAAACTCCATTTCACATTTTTCCGTAATCGCTTAAACTTTCCTCTAAAGCAATTCATAATTCTTAATCATCTGTACAGCTGGATATGTTACTAAAGCAGTTAAAATATAGCACTTCATTTAAGAGCGCACAGCGGGCTGCATCGAACAGCCGAAACCAGAGGCCACGTCCTTAATCATAGAGTCCAGGCATACAACGGCCTCTGCTATTTACAAAGAAGTATGTGACGGTGGCATCAGCTTCTGCAGTAATGCAAGGACATTCCAAATGCTTCCCCCACCTATCATTAATGCGATATGTTCAGATGCCAGCCAGTCTTCCAGGCCACGCCTCCCGGTGGCCTCCTGGCAAGAGTGTGGGCGCGAGCTTGTTAGCAGCTAATTGAAGAGTACTTATCATGCTGGAGCAGGGAGGGAAAGGCGATAGCACTTTGTCACAGGCGCTGCATGTACCCCGAGGTATGCTAAATGGTTAATGATGAACTTCTGATGTTCTAATGATGAAGTATTGCCCTCACACACAGCGCCAAGCAACGTGCATGCTGAAAAACCCTTACTGCAGAAAATATCCTTCATCAAAAAGATGGCACTAGTTAACAAGAGAGTAAGAAAAAGAAATAAGTAATTTATAAATGTATTCATTCATAATTAAAAAAATTGAAAACAATTTAAATTAAATTAAAACTATTTTCCCATATTGTTGATCCAGCACAAGGCATTTGGTCTTGTTAGGGTTAGCAAAAGTCTGAGAGAGTGTCAAAAGTTATATTAATGTAATGATCCATATTTCCTGGGTATCAGTCATGGATGAAGGCGCCATTACAGAGCAGTTTACCCTTAAGCGCATTTTCTCAAATGCTATAAGAGTCTTTTTTATTCTTTTGTGTTTTCCATTCATGTCAGTATGTTCAGCTCATATAAGCAGGTAAGACACCAGTTTATTTCAGTAATCCCTGTATGCTTAGTTTTACTCACTTCCAAGGACTTGAAAGGGGGCGGAGCCTATCCCACGAAGCACAGGACACAAGGGTCACATATGGGTGGGATCATTTTGAAGTCACCATGGAAGAGTAAGAAGGCATTTTGTGTTCTGGCCTGACGATTACACTCACTTTTAATAACCATACAGTACTCAAAGGCCTGTGCTAAACCTTAAATCTGGAAAGTACATTTTTTTCTACTGAATTGTTTACTAAATTGCTTAGAAATCTAATGGCTGTAATGTAAAATTATATAAGACCACTTCCTCATCAGTCATTACACAGTCTATTTTGGTCAGTCCATATATATATCACATAATAAATTAAAAATGATTAATGATTATATATATATATAATTTTTTAGACTACCCTAGGATTTGTGGGATGTTCTTTTGAGGCCTGAAAGCATGATTTTTAAACCTTATCTGTGAAATGTACGCCGCTATTAAAGAACATGATACCATGTTGTATCAACTCCAAAATGCTTAGCTGAGTGATAACAAAAATCAAAGGGAAGGTATTATATTTAGCTCAAAATCCAGGACATGGTTGTGTTGAGCCTGCAGCCTGTACATGGAGGCACCGGGTACATGGAAGGGGACACACTGGATGGGATGCCTACTGAATCCATCTAAAATACCTAAGGAGCAAAGGTATACCCCTCTACATCCTTAAAATCCTCACTTCAAGATGACTCTGTGCTGCCAGAGCAGAATGTAGGTACCGACCAGAGACAACAGTAAGAGCTCCAGCAATAATAAACAAGCAGCAACAGTGCAATTCCAGCAGAAGCCCCCCCCCCCCCCCGCCCTGCCCCACCAAGACACATTTCACAAGTTTTACAAGCCCATAAACCCCCCTGTGGATTCAGGATACACGAAGAGAGGGAACAGGAGACGCCAGCAGCGATCGCTGCGGAGCGGAGCTTCCGGACAGCCGTTTGGTCGCCAGCGCACGACAGCGGGCGTGGCGGTTACCAACACCGCCGCCGCTCACCCCGGCCGCTCCCGCCGTAATCCCCGCGAGCGGCAGGTGCGCCTGACTAATCCGCTACTTTTATCCACTCTTGAGTGACAAATTTACCTTTTCATTACTGCCAGCGGGAATGAGCCCATTGTTTGAAAGGCGTGGCGCTCCGCTGACTGAGCCCCGCAAATGGCCACCTCCAAATCGCACACGGGCCATTTGGAGGAATTAGTGCGCTTTCGGGAAGCCGGCACAGTGTCAGGAGTCCGGAGGCAGCCCTTTTGGATTAACGAGCGGCCGATTCATGATTCCACAGTCAGCAGGACTTCAGAATCATCAGGCAATTATTTAGGCGTTAGGGCCCAACAATACTTAATTAAAAGAGAAAAATATGCGTATGGACGTTCGACTACTTAAAAAAAAAAAAAACTTCTTACTCTTCATTTGGAGTTTTGAATACTTCTAGTGTCCAGCTAAGCATAAAAAAAAGCACTTTGAAAATGCAAATCAGGTCCAGAATATATTCACCTGCATTTAAATCAGTTGCACAGTTGGGTAGAATTGCCAATATGTTTTGGTTTTGGAGCAATAACAAGTAAAAATTGGCCTTTCAATTAAATTTTACAGAGGAAAGAAATAAAAACAGTCCTTTCAGTTCAGGAAAAAATATTGTGAAAACGACAGATCGCATTCTTAGGATGTTCATGTGAATAACGTCACCGTTATTTGGCTAATTAGATAGAAAGTGAATAAAGGGTTCGGCAATTAATGGGAAAGCAGCATAAAAGATGGGGTGGGGAGAGAGACACAGGTTTATTCTGCTCCCCCCGCTAACTAAAGTTCAGCTTATTCTAAAGGTTAGAAGAGCCTCCTCTGATCTTTCACGCACACTTCACTGCAAGCCCTTCATTTCATACTCCACCGTTCCCTTCGCTAGATCAATGACTGATGCCCTTCCCCATGATGTCACAATTGATTTCAGGTCAATAGCACGGCCTTCACTCTCTGACACTGTCGTCCCTGTATACCATGATACGGCGGGTTTTCCTGGGAGCCCTCACAATGGCCGTTATAATTTCTCAGCCAACACCTCCCTTTCGGCTGTTGAGCGGCCTTCTCCATAGCATATCTCCACGGCTAAAAAAATAAAAAACAGACACGAAATCCACTGCGTCCACCAGCCTGTGACCTTCCATCCTACTCGATCAACACACTGCGGCCTTGTGCGGAATGTCATTGTCCATGGCTGCCACTGCCCATGCTGAGAGCATAAAAAGCATAATAAGAATGTAACGAGCAATCATTACCGTGGAATCGGTAGCTGCTTCTTAAAAGGGCCTGCTGAACACGGGATGAAATGAGTAATTTAACTGGCTTTCATTGGGGCCAGTTTTCCAATAACTCTTTGGTTTATATGACTTGGCAACTCATAAAATTCACCTTACTTAGTGTAAAATCCAGGGCAGTAACTTATTTACTTTTAAAGTTTTTTTTTTTGACGCTTTATTAAAAGAACAGGGGAAGGTTTTACTTCTAAAGCTGAAACAAATCACAAACTTGCAGCAGCAGATTCCATTATGACATCTTACTGCATTTTGCTTCACTATTCAGTGACTTTTGCCAACAAAAACACATATCTATAGTTCTGTGTACAAAGAAAAAGCTTTAAAGCTATTCATCTGGGTAGTGAGTGTATATTTACTCAGAAAAAAAAACACTATTTAGCATTAGATAACATGCAAATTAACAAGTAACACATTAAAAAATAAATAATAAAAAAAAGTTACTGATTTTGCTGATACTGATCTTGTTGGATGGCTAAATGAAAACCGCTTCAGTTCCCAAAACTCTCCTCAGGGGCACTTCAGCCATTCCATGTATTCAATAAATATCACTAGCAGCTCTGTTAAGTAATTTACGTAATTAGCTACATAACTATGAGGCATTGATTAGCCAAACAAGGTGAGGTAGTGGTCGACTCAAAAAATACATGGGTGTAGGCTGGTGATATGTGCATGGCAGTAATCATCAGGCCTTAAAGTAACCGGTGTAAACATCTGTCTGGGCGCCGGCTTTTCGGTAATATGCAGATATTTACTTACACCCAGAATTTGAGAAGCAGGTCAGTAGTATGTCTAAAATATTAATGAGATGTACACTGTGACACACAAAAGTTACTAATCTGTGACACTCCGGTGTATACGTTTGTTTATTAGATTTGTTTAGCGGTGGATAGTGAATAGTGCTACTATTTCGCCGAATTGCGGAAGCGGTAAGCAATGCAGTGGTGCTGAGAAAAGGGGGCGGAGCTCGACAGCCTCGACACACTTTAAAAGAGGAGATATTGTGGCTAAAATAGGGAAAAAGACGTCAGTGGTGTGATGGAACCTTTTGCAGTTTAATATAAAACGTTTTTTTTAAGACATAAGAATATGTAGACTTTATACAGATAACTTTTTTGGAATCGCAATATGCCTGTCATTAATATTTTAGGCATACTACTAATCTGCTTATGAAATTGTGGCAGTGAGTAAATATCCATATAGTATGGGAAAGCCAGCATTATACTACCGTAACCTAAAACCCTGGTGATTATTGCGCATGCATGGCATAATCACAGTGTGATATCGTGCAGCCATACCTGGGTGTGTTGAACGGCTGCTACAACCACTGGGACTTTAGGAGAGGTTTCGAAATGGCTAAGCCAACACACTATGACAGACATAATCAGTTTTACACCAACATGTAGATCATTTAAACAAAAGAACCTAAGCAGAATATAAGAAGTTTACAAACAAGAGGAGAATATCTGGCCCACCCAGCTCCCTTGGGAAGAATTCAACTGAAAGCTTGAAGTTGTTAACAGCTTATTTAGGTTGGATTTAAAGGAAGCCAAGGTTTGCACTACACTAATACGAAGACCATTCCATACTCTACCCTCATGCTGTGTAAAGAAGTGCTTTCTCAAATCCCGTCTAAATTATTATCTCAGTAATTTCCACCTATGGCCACGAGTTCTTGTATTTGAACTAATACAGAAGTACCTATTTGGCTGAAGAGCATCAAGACCTGTTATAATCTTATAAAAGAGGATCATGTCCCCCCTTAGTCTCCACATAATTTTCTTTGACTGCCTAAGACTTTTCCACAGCTCTGCACATGCCTGTATCCATGAGAACATTTACCCATATACTTTTAGCAACAGATTCCTGAACAAGCAAACCTTACCACCATCATCATCAGCATCAACTTTATCACCAATTCTCCTGGTAAGGATCAAGGTGGCAGTATGCCAAGCACGTCAGACAAAACCTCTTCTTCCATGGCCACGGACTCCTGCTTTTCAGAGGGATCCCTAGGCACTTTCAAGCCAGAGTCAGCCCTGGGGCCTGTACCCAGTGCGCTGCTCCTGAAGTGGACCCGTTAGGAGCTGACCAGGTGGCTTCCTTACAAGACACTTGAATCACCTCCTCTAACTACTGTCCACCCAAAACAGCTCTACTTCGACATCCCTCCAGATTTCCACTTGCCACTGATCATGGATGAACCACTTTAACTTAGTCCCATGTGGCTAAGGGGGAAAAATTCCTGTACCTCTGACAGGTTTATTGGAGCTCTGAAGGGACAATGGTATTCCATCAGTTATTCTATATTCATGTGCCGTCCACTGAAAATGCAACCTACAGCATGCAGGAGACCAGTTAGGAGTTAGCAAGAAGAAACCGAAGCACGTAAGCATATTAACCCCAATGAAAAGCAGAGGAAACCCTTAAGAAGTCGTTCAGTGGATTTGTGCGCTTGTTTGTCGATCAACCTTAAGCCCATAATGCACATCATTGAAAGTTTTTCTTTTAATAAATAATTTTAATTAACCAAATGAATGCATGGTATGCTCTACTTCTTTAGTGAACAGTCTACTTTGATGGATACTAAACTGTTGGGTTTCGTGTCATGTTTGGATGGTGACAATATAAATTGTTTTCCTGGGGAACATTCTTGTTCCCATTTAAATTAAGGCTCTCAGTCTCCCTATGCAAGACAGCTCATTGAAGCGAGCCACAAAAATAACTGCATTCCATAAGCTCTGCTGAACCGCACACCTGCCAAATATCTATTTTTTTAAAGGTGATTACATATTTTTTTTTAATTTTATTTTCTCTAGAAGGGATTAACCGATGTTTTGTTGTGTAGTTACCAGGTAAATCAGAGTCCGTGCTGTGAGTTACAAGGACCCTGATAAAAAGCCATAAGATGTAAATCTTTCTTCTGGGCTGGTGTAGACAACAGAAGCGCTATTATAGCAGCTGATATCTGGACTAATAAACAGATCATTATGGGTAATTTCTTTCCCAGACACAAAAAGCAACTGTCTTCCCTATAATCAACATGTGCGGAGACGGGGGGGGGGGATCCGCTCTATGACTCGCAGTCGGCAAATATTCATCCCCATTCCTCAGACCCTGCATCTGAACGGAAAGGTGGTGCAGTGAGAAAATCGTTCTTAAACAACAAAGATCTGAAGGCATCCCCCTTCTAAGGCTTAGGCAGGGCTCTTGGGTTTCTTAAGAGAAGAAAAAAAGACTCACAGCACAGCCAGCTTGTTCTGTGCCACTGCTCAAGTAACATCTATTTCCTTCCTTGAAACAGTCAAGGTGTGTGAGGTCCCAGTGCTTTCCTAAACAACCATGGTTGTGAACCAACCTATACTGTAGGTCCATGTGCTATATATTACCTATTAGGGTTGTCAAAGAAATCGATACTCAGATACTAATCAACACCAAAAATTACTGTCGGATTAAATACAACGTCAGACAACTTAAAAATAGTGTTGCCATTGTAGTAACTGGTTGGTATCAAAAATGGTATCGAGTATTTTCCCTGGTATCGGTATCGAGTTTTGTGACAACCCAATTACCTATGTGCTCAGAATGGGATGTTTCCTCTGTCCCCATCTGGGCCAAGTAAGTAAACATGCCGTAAAAAAGAACGTCAAAAGAGGAGCATCTCAAGGTAACTACTCAGTAATAACTATTAATACTGGGACATCTAGCAGCACACGGAGAGAAGAAATCCTATTATCTGTGATATGTAATATGTTCGAGAGCATAAATAGGGCCATGGTAAATGGTAATTGCTTTAGACGATAAAAATAGTCTGTCCACTTTACATTGCACGTCAGGATCACGTCCGTGGAGCTTGATCGGGGGAATGGAAGCCGTGCGGCAGGACAACTGGGACCAATATCCGAAGTAAATTACCAGTTTATGATGAAACATTCTCAGGCAGCCTTCGGAGTGGACACCCCGAAGGCCCCACTGAGCATACGGGGATGTTCATCAGTTTCTTCTAAATAAAAACACATTTTTAACCCGCTGTCAGGAATACATGCTGTAAAAAGGGGAGGAGCATTCTCTGACATTATATGACAAATAATTAAAAGCCCATAGGAAATTGTATTCATTTTTGGATGCAATATTATGTCATTAGCCGTGTCCCAATTAAGAGGTCGCGTCCTACCTAGGTCGCATTCTTAGACCGATTACGTCACAGCGACATGCGGAGGCTGTCTGAATTCGAAGGTTCCTCCAGATGCAGCCCACAAATGCATCCTTCTTTTCCTGGTTTTTGAAGGATGGGTTCGGTGTAGCCCACCGTATCCCAAGATTCATTGTGGACCCAAGTCGCGATGAATCTTGGGATTCTTTAAGGAATGCTGGTAAGACTCTTAAATGTAATCGCAATTCTAGCCATACAAATATTAAAAGCTTAAAGTGCGTGTGCTGTACAGCTTTTGACAATTGAATAGACTTAATTTTTTTTACTTACTTTAATAAAATAAATATATAATAAAAATATTAAATTATGATGATTTTATATGTGTGTATATATATACACACACACACTGTATATATAATATTCCATATATTATTAAATATTAAAGTATATCAAAATAAAAATATATATTAAAAATAATTTTAAAAAATTCAACTCTGGGCACTGGGCTTGTCTACCGCAACTGCCATAGCAACCTTTACCCAATCAGATTGCTTTTGCGCTCAGGATATAATGCGATTGGCTGCCGCTCATGCTGGATTTGAAGGCTAGACCGTCCAATTTCACAGCCACTCTCTTCCGGCCTTTGTGATCTTCGTAGAATTCGAAGGCCGCAGTCTACAGAGGCTGCATCCTAGGTAGGACGTGCACCCCGAATTTGGACACAGCTATTGTGTGCAGTCTAAAGCAAGTACATTCATAATGTTTATATTACATATTTCCATTCGGAACTTGAAATAAAATTACATTAATGAAAGCAGAAGTCTTTTATCCATTAGTACAGTATCAGACCCTTCCCACTATGCTAAAAGTACAAAAGAAAGAGTAAAAAATATGTGTTAAAAATGTCCAGGGATGCTGCCTTCTAATCGATCCCCTCGGCTAATGGGCATCTAATGGCTGCATGTCTATTCGCAAAAGCAAAGGATGCTGCGCTCTGCCCAATCACGTCACAAAAAGCCACTTCAGGAAAGCAGGCCCCTCCGTTTTCTTTGAGCTGGCACAGCGGCGGGGCGACCCAGTTGAAGATATACGGATGAACGCCGCTCTGGTGCAGCCAGCGTGCCAAAGAGCGAGTAAGCGTAATAATAAAGGCGCCGTGTCAAGCGCCAGCTAACGAGAAGGCCTCCGTGTCTCTGAGCCTGCCGTTCATTAAACCGTTTTAACTCTCCAGGCAAAACACCTGTCGGGGGAAGAGGACAGCTTTGCACCTGCTTAATTATGCGACGCTTCCATCGGCAAATCAGGGGTGCAACTCCAAACCAAACCAGCAGTCTTGGGGACACAAGCGAGCCCCAGAGAGGCTGGTAATTAGCAGGCCACAAAGCGAGCATCCCGGGCGTCGTTCGCATCGGACGGTGCCTCTGACCTTCCTTCACACTTGTCAGCTGTATCACTACCGGTGCCTCGTAATTACAGCTACGGCTGACGCGGCCACCCCGACCGCGCGCCTCAGCCATTCCGATCGACAAAGGGGAAATATTTATTCCATAATGGGCTCCCTTGCCGCGATCCCATGCTGAACGCCATCTGTACTGCACCAGCCCCACCCTGCACAAATAAGCTAGGGAGATCATCCGAAAAGACGTAACGGAAAAGTACAGAGAAAACAACTCTCCTAATTAGCGTTAAAGGAGCAAAGAGAATGTTCCCTGTTAGCAGGCTCAGTCTGACCCCCAGACAGTGATTTCCGCACCAGCATCAGAGCAGAAGAATCAGGCATGCACCTTCCATTTGACTGAGTGACATTCAAGAAAGTTTTTTCTGACCTCACTGAAGGAACATTAATAAGAAATATCCAACCATCTATCTTCCAGCCTCTTATCCAGTAAAGGGTCATGGAGGTAGTCTACTACCGCACCTGGGCAGCGCAGAGTGCCGGATGTCGGCCAATCGCAGGAAGCATACATTCACACACTCGGACACTATAAACAACACTGAAGCCCCAATTCTCCTGACTTCAACCTCAGCCTGCAGGTGAAAAGCAGAGTACCTGGAGGGGGGGGGGGGAATCTATGCCACAAGCATAAACGTGCACACGCACACACGCGCATGCACGCACACACACACACACACACACACACTACTTCTAAGCAGTTCAAAAGCTTTCTGCCAAACGAGTTCTGAAGCAGGGAGCCGTTGCACTGTATATATTTAATATCATTCAAAGGAGGAACCACTGAAACATTTTTCTTTGAAATGAAAAGGGAAGCAGAATGCATATATAATTATATATTTTCCGTTGTATCTCAGTTTTTATTTTGTCCCCTGTAGGGTATTAAAACAAATTACTCCATTTGCTACATTTACAACACAACATTTTCCTGTAGCTTTCCTTATGAATATGTAGTGCAAATATCCAAACTGGATTGCGTGCCATTGGGACTTTACAATACAACATTTATGCTAAACCATCCTTAGGAATGTATAGCGCGAAAACATCCAAACTGGATTATGTACCATTGGGACTTTCCAACACAACATTTACAACACAACATTTTCCACAAACCGCCCTTATGAATGTGTAGTGCAAACATGCAAACTGGATTACGTACCATTGGGACTTTCCTCATCAATGGCTACGATAGTGGCAGGGGGCCCTGCCCTGGAGAGCTTACATTCTGAAAATGAAGAATAAAGAGCAAACATACATGTTTCAGTGCACGGCATAAATACCCAAACTCTACATCTCTTTTAATACAATCTCATCATAGCACAGAACTGCATTTTCTTTACCAGGCAAGATCTCATTGTTGTATATAACTAACTCATTGTAGTGCAATTATTATACTTATTCCAGCATTCCTTGCACTGATGTGCACTCTTGCACTTCTTGTACAGTTATCAAAAAAACATGAGCATTGTCATACATAATCAGCGGGACTGCATGTAACCATTGTTTTATTTGTCTACCAAATGCATGTCGAGCAGTCGCGTTAGTACACTGGAGAACCATTGACAAGCAAAGTCAAATTCCCTGTGTGTGGCCATACTCAGGCCAATAAAGCCGATTCTGATTTTCCACAAAGCCACCACAGGGAACTCGGGGGCTTTGTACCACGGCCTCGTGCCGCGTGGGACGCGGTTCATTTACAGCTAGAGTCAGTTCAGATGAAGAGAACGAAGCGACAGCGAAGAAGAAGGAAGAGAGCTATTATCTTACCCTCATACTGCCAGTCTGGAGTCAAAGTCAGTGACGATCAGGGGAAAGAGGACAGGCAGCGGTAGGGTGGAAGGGAAGAGAAGTGTGAATCGCTCATCCAGTGCTCAGAAGATTGTTTTTAAAGATAACAACAGACAGCTTAAAGACTACAGCGCGCAGCAGGCAAGAGAACAGGGACATAAACACTCCATTTGGCTCATACATTTAGAACATTATGATCTATTAAGCATTCAACCCTAGTAGTGTGTTTTTTTGTGTGCGCGTGCGTGTGTGTGTGTATACAGCCCACGTTTGATGCTATATATATACTATAGTATTACCATTATTTTGTAATATAACTAAGCCAAGAATAACAGATGAACGATAAAAAGCAAACACATTGTTTTGAGCGCATTCCTTGTAATTTACTCAGGCTATACACATGACAGAATACTGTGCTTTAGTAAATAATGGAGACCTGTTGCAGAAGGGGTGTTGAACATTTCTGGAGGCATGTTTAATGGAAGGCGGACTGATAAATTCAGTACAGGCTCTGAAATTCTTTTGTTCTCACAGAAGGACTCTTTAATTTTTTTTGAAGGGGCAGACAGGTGGTGTAGTGGTTAGGGCCGCGACTGCGTAATCGAAAGATCACCGGTTTGAGTCCCCGACCTGCAAGTACCACTAAGGTACCCTGAGCAAGGTACCATCCCCAAGCACTGCTCCCCGGGCGCACACGTAGCTGCCCCCAGCTGTATCACAGTGTCACATGGGTTAAAAGCAGAGGACACGATTCATTGTTGCGTGCTGTGGTGCATCAACAATGACGATTATTCACCTTCATTAAACCACAACACGATTCAATCGAAGAGCACGGAACTAAGCGTTCGGAAAACATCATCATGTTTTTCACAGTACTGTCTCTAGGAAGACCGATAAAAGTGTGAGTTGAAGGAAACACAATGTACTGTACGTTGGAGCCCACATCTGTTTACAAAAAAGGGCTGCGATTTAATTTCACTGCTTCCAATTGAGTGCTTGAAGACATACAGACCTTCAGAGAGAATATAAGGGAACGATGGCCCAGGGCAAATCAAACAGAACGGAAACTAACTTTGTGGAATTCACACTAACGAAGATTGCTGGCAATGGGAGGGAATGGACGAGTTGACGAGTTGCCAAATTAAAAGGGTTATCTTTGCCTGTGCTCCACCACACCTACTTATAGCTAGCAGACTGCGATAAAAACGGTGACATTGCTCCTTATAACGGAGATGCTCCCTCCTCCTCCGGCTACGGACGGGTCAGCCTGACTCAGCTAACAGTGGGTTACGCTGGACTGCAACAGTATGTCGTGTCTACGGCATAAATACAGTACACAAGCCATCAATCTCTGAATGAATTTGCATCGATTATCCAGCTGAGCCCCTTTGTGACGGGCATCTGATAAAGGATCTGTGTTTAATATCCATGACATTCGATACCCCTACTGGCCCGGCCGTGTCATTGACATAACAATGGTTGCCAAAACAGAAACAGCTCATATCGAACGCGCATTTGAGAGACGCCCTCACGTCAAGGAGGACGACATCAACCCAAAAGAACCGAACGCATAAACCTCAGTCACTTGCGTACGCCGCGCAACGGAGAAATCGCTGAAATTCAGCTGACAAAATGTACACTGTGGCATCAAGATGACCAATTATTAGGACGCCAATTATAAGCTTACCAGGTCTGTAGCTCACGCCACAAAAAGCATCTCAATAGATCACGTGATCACAGTCTGGGCACCACCAGCAGAGCTCACATCAAGATAAAACCCTATTATCCCCACACTAGTCCTTCCAGTGCGCAGACAGTGCCTGCGGTGGTAGATCAAACTGCTCCCTTGTTTCCTTTCCCAGAGTAAAAAAAAAAAATAAAGAGAGGCACATCTTTTCAATGGTGCGCGAAGAATTCGAGAATTCTTATGTCAGGAGTCTACCACAGGGCTCACACACTCCAGCTTAGAGCACAGGCCCTTGTAAACACACACAGGACCCTCCAAAAGAAAAACCATCCAAATATCTCCCGATCTGTAAAATGACCAACGTCAAACAGTCACTGCACAGATCCCAGCATTCTTGAGCCATTAGAAGACTGCAGCGCAATGACCATTTTCGGCGCCCATGCCTACCCCAGCAAGACATAACAGGCTGGTGTGAGGGCAGGGATGAAAGAGGCTCACTGAGTTTTGAAAAAAGTTCACAGAGAGTTCTGTGCCCCTGTGAGCCTGTGCGTCCTTTGCAGCCTCCGTTGTCCCTGCCGTGGGAATGAGCCGTGTAGTAATTACACCAGTCTTGCCTACAGGCTTCAGCCTATCAATGATTCAGGTAGGACTGCTCCTAGCATAAACTCTAACCACAACTATCCTTGTGGAAATAGGGAAAATAAGTTTTCAATGCCCTTGTCAACACATCTTTAAAAAAAAATACAATGTACCAAAAGACGTACGCCTTGAGCCGCCTACAAATGGACCATGATCACAAAAAGCCTACTAGCTGCTCTTCTCCATCACACGTTCACTGAGAGCAAAGTACTGCCCTTCTTATTTGCGCTTATTTCTTCTCTAGACACCATATTCCAAAACTTCCTTGTTGACTTCTTTGGGTGAATTACCACAAATCTCTAACAATCTATGTGAGAAACACCCAGGAAAGTCCCATAAAACCTGAGTGTTCGATTACACGTTAATTAGTGTAATTATTCCACAGCGTTTCTGCACTACACCAAAGTGACGTTTTGTGGGCTCTGCTTTTTGCCGTCACTTTTTATTTTGCCTTCCCCCACGACGCTTTAATATCGCACATGCCACAAACCGCCGAAGAAGAATGCCACCATCACGCTATAATTACGCAACATCGTAAAACAAGCAAAGTAACACGTTAATTCAATGCCGCATATCCATTGACACCTTTGATCACTTTTTGCGGCTTGTCAGCACGGCCTAATTCGGGGGCTGAAACGGATCGGATGGTGTACATCCTTCCCAGCTCTGCAACATTAAACCCTCTGTGGGGTATATGACAGGGGCAGTTAGCTACGGCACCAAGGTACGGACAGACAGCTACAGCCACAGAGGTGCTCAACAGAGATTACACAACTGTAATCTTCTCATTACACCCCAAGCATGCGACCCATCTAGGGTGACAGTGATTACAGCCAACACTGAGCTGACCCAGATAACAGAATGACAACATGGGGTACAATTTTAAATGGAATCCCAGTGGCTGCATTCATGAGCAGAATAGGAGAGCGGATGGAGTAAACCACTTAACTCAGCATCAGACAAGAGCACTGCACACCTGCTTTTGTCCGTATGTCATCCTATACAGACCCACATGCTGGAATAGTCTTGAAGAGTGAGGGCATACATGACTCTGTGATATCTGCAACGACATTACCATCCCAGAGCATAATCACCTGGGAAAGCAGTAAGACAATGCACATAAATATGAATGAACATGGACTAAAGCACATGCAGCAAAGGGCATATAAAAGCTAACGCAGCAAGATAAAATCCTTCCGCACGCTGACAATGCTGGCCTTTTTGTTTAGATTACCACGCAGCCCGATTCAGGGGGAAGAGGGGTCGTCTACATGGTGCTTAGCAGACTTCAGCTCAAGATTTTATTTATCTCCTGCACGGAGGATTTAGTGAACCACTCCAACAAGCGTATATATGTCTACTGCTCTGCAGGACTAACAGCCGGAGCGAACGGGTCCGGCTTCACGGCACGCACACCGCGACAAAATCAAGGAAATTTACGGTTCGGGTTCAGACTTAAATTCTGGCATGGGTGTAACACAGAATAATCAATTTGGCACAAACTACGTGCACAACCACCTCGAATGAAATGGCAAAGATTAACCTTCCAAATTACACCGACGGCCAACCTGCAAAGCAGGTAGATAATGTACCTAACACCATGTGATTCCTCATACACTATTCTGCTTGTAGCTGCCTTATACATATTTTACATATTTCTAATTGTAACACATTAAAACTGATACTGGAGCAGTATACATAAGTCAGTTACATGTACTGAATCTTGTCAGCAGTGCTGGGAAATGATACTGAATTTGATATTAGGGGTACCTCAGGGTACTGGATTTATTGATAGATGCAGAATTTATATGTTTACAGGCTGTCACTAAACATAAAAAATTGCAGGTGACTCCTGATATGAACTAGCCTGATCCAGGAAAAAAAATCTGTGATGTCTTTTACTTCTACAAGGCTCTGAATATCATTAGTCAGTGGAAAATCCCAAAGATCTCTACTGTTCTTGCTGAGACAGAAAGGTGAGCCTCTGGGGAGAGCACTCTGATGTCCAAGAATGGCAGGTCGTGGCAGAAGGCACAAGTACTAGGCTAATGGACATGGGACAGATCCACGCTCTCCAAATACTCTCCAAACACCTTGTTTGTGATGCTGTTACGCTGAATTGAAGCTGCTCGACATTCACGCCCTAACCAGCCCGGGGATACGCGAGAAAGCGACTGCTTGCTCAGAGTTGCTTAAGAGCACCCGCTCACAGTACCGTGCTCTGAAAGGAGATGAGGACGAGAGCGATGTTGGGGGTGGGGGGGTCAAAAGAATAGGGAGGACGGGGATGAATGTGGCGTGCCCTGATTTTCCCTCAGAGGGGTGCCGGCGCGGCAGCGAGGACCGATTCCTGGGAGGCGAAAATCAGCTTGGACGGATTTGCCACAAACAGGAACTAGCAGGTGTTCAGGCAGCCAATTCAGAGCCCAGTCAAGCCCTACATGATCCTGCTGATCGCAGTGCAGCTGATTAAACATGGTGCTATGATGGTAATAACTGGACAGTCTTTGATACCTTCCAGCGAGCCCGGATTGCACCAGGAAATTGTAATGCTAAACAGGTGCGCACATAAATGTTTAACGCCGAGCAGCAACAAAGGAAGATAAACTTCTGAATATAAGCGGGCTCTGTGGTAGGAGCTGGCAGTATTTTGAGCATCTTGGCTGTACGTGAGCAGTGTGGCACATAGACTGCATGTAGGACTTTTAAAGTGGCTGATATGTGGTGGAAGGGTCACACGTCCCAAAGTGTGGCCAGGGGAAAATTGTGCCAAAGTGATGCAAACGAATCCAGGAAGTACAGATCCTCCCACAGATTCCCAAAATAAAATAAAATCCAATAATGGCAGACCAGCTTTATTCAAAACATCACATGCTGATGGACTGCGGTCCTGTATCGAAATGGGGGGGGGGGGGTCGAGGGGGAGTGAAAAAATGCAACTAGTTGCAAAACTGAAGAATGTCTCCGGTGCTCTCCAGGACTGGCGGCCAGTCAGACAGGAATGTTTCGCGGCCAAACCAAGAATTTCACTGAACAAGCAGTTTGCCGCGAAAACGTTGCAGTGCAATCAATGAAGTGCAGCCAGTGTAATCTGTCACTGCAGTATTATTAGGTTTGCAAAATCGTGTATTTTTTTCGCCCCAGCATCTTTCTAGGGGAAACGCGCAGGTAAAAATACGGTGACACGGTAGGGCTGCAGTCCGCTTGAGCCGCAGCGCCGTCACTCGGTCAGAAAACTAAATATTACGCTATTAAATTAGAAGCAGGGAAAAAAGGAGAGGGTGGAGCTAGCGGCCCTAAGTGGAGGTGAGGCAGAGAAGCCTTTCTG
>JAODKN010000042.1:10086523-10107179 GCA_026774425.1 Petrocephalus zakoni
CAGGGTGTGTCCTACAACCCGCTCATGTGCTCACAGGTCCAGCAGACCTTGTCACAGAGGAAGCCCCTGCTCAGTCAGTGGTGTGCTGTGTGTGGCCAGGATTTAACAACACTTCCTTAGTGAAGTCAGTGTTATTGTTTATGACAAATGTATAGAGAAAACATCGTGTCTTCTACAAGTATTCATAACAATTATTAACCAATTTGAATATTTAACCGCACATTAAACACCCAAATACAACTAATAGCGCTTTTACTACTACTGCTGCTGCCATTACCACCTACTGTCCTGTTTCAGGGTAGCTGGTGCTAATATAACATGCTACCTGATATTGACAGAGAATTTGATGAACCATTTATGGTCCACTTGTTCAGCTGTTTGATGGTGCATGTGATTGGATGTAGGCGCAGGCCATGGAATCGAGGACCCCGGGGAATCCAAACTTAGCCACCGTCTCAGTCCTACCTTCCTGCGTCCTGTGGAGCGTTTGGGAAACAGCGCCATACAGACTGGGTGGCCTAAATTTGCTCGACATGGATGGATGGGAGAAATGAACCAATAGCTTCATTGTTGAAATGGCTGAATTTGAAGGCATTCTTGCTACAGATGAGTGAGGCGCTGCCACGCTCACCATAACAAGGGAACTGTTGGGAATCCTTAGGTCATAAATGTTTGTTTTTCACATTATTGGATCTTGTTATGTACGGGAATAACTCTAACCTTTTCCTTGACCTTATGTACTGGAATAAGATTCTGACCAGCTTCACATGAGCTTGGAGTCAGGTAATGCACCCTCTACTGGTGTGTCAAACAAATGAGTTTCAGAAGGTAAATGTCGGGAAATATGTAATAATCTACCAAAAATGGAAAAAAATAAATCACAAAAAAAACTATAAAACAGCAGTTTCTGTGGCTTTTTTTCCATTTTTGTAGTATGTGGATGGATAGTGACTCCTATTTGTAGCAGTGACTCCTATTTACGTGGGTAGTGACTCCTATTTGTAGCAGTGACTCCTATTTACCTGGGTAGTGACTCCTATTTGTGGCAGTGACTCCTATTTACCTGGGTAGTGACTCCTATATGTGGTAGTGACTCCTATTGACCTGGGTAGTGACTCCTATTTGTAGCAGTGACTCCTATTTACCTGGGTAGTGACTCCTATTTGTAGTAGTGACTCCTATTGACCTGGGTAGTGACTCCTATTTGTAGTAGTGACTCCTATTTACCCGGGTAGTGACTCCTACTTGTAACGACAACATCGCCTCATTGCGATGCCCTGGCCATCATGTCCAGCTGACCCGCCTGTCTCCTCCCCAACGTGGCCCCGATGAGCCGCGCCTGTTGCTTGTTGCCCCTCGTTAGTCTTTGTATCTCAGTACCTGTTTGTCTTGTCAGCCCCAGTCCGGTCATTGCTGCCGCTCCTCCTGTCCGCCCGTGTCCTTCCCCATACACGCCTTCTCGTTTTGACCCCTCACGGCCCTATTTTAAGCTGTGGTCCCATTCACTTAATAAAATCCCTTTTCGCCCAACACCTGCCTACGAGTCCTTTGTCCCGCATGCCGCGACACACATAAAGTAAAGAAATAATCACGTTATAGTTTGTTCTTGATATCTCACTACAGTACAGATCCATACTACACACTTGTGATAATATTTTTTCTGGACCTCATTTCTCAGGGGCCTGTTCTATTGATTCGAAGACAACAATTTGTCAAACGCTTGTAAGATAAAGTACCTGACAAGGTAACCATTTCTATCTGTGCAGCCATCTTTCTGAAACTATAAAGAATACAAATAGTTTAATGTCATTTAGCACACTTCTTCTATTTTTAAAAACTGTGAAGAAAAACAGCGTGCCCCACTGCTGCTGCTTTTTCTAAAGATATGAAGTGTGTATCTTTATTCCTGCATAGTTTGTGGTAACATTTATGACTGTAATATAGTGTCCTCGGGAGGCACTACAAGGTCTTGTCTGGTTACATCCAGAAAAATACTGGTTTCTGAAATACTGTGAGTAAAAACAAATATTCTTTTTGTCCTCTTACAAACATCTTCAGTATTGCTTAATCATTCATGGTACAGTCCCCTTATTCATTGCCTAACAATTTTAGAGGTTTAACTAATATTTCCATTAGAAAGAATCCATCTACATAAAAATGTGTTGCACATCATCAATTACATGTCTGTGACAACTTATTGTAATTTCTAAAATTATTAAACTGACAAATTAAATAATAGGGTTAATATTAGTATCGTCCTATCACAGCACAGTCAATCCTTCATGTTAAATTCAATGAGAAACTTCAAAACATTTGAGGAAAAAAATTGAGAAAAAAAATCATTTTTTTCAGATTATGGTTATTTAATAGAGTATCATAGTAACTCATCTTTCACTATAAAAAGTTAAACTGAGACTTAAGCTTATTGAAATTCTGCATGTGACTAGGGTTCCTTATAAAGCTGCAATGTGTGCCTGTTAGTACAGTGAACTCATTTTTCAGATGGTGGCTCCACTTTTGTGATGAAAAAGTTAAGAAAAAAAAGATGCAATAGAACTGTTGTACTGTGCCTTATGAAAACTTAAAAGATCTCAAAAAAAATATATGACTGGCATTTATAACCCTCTAATACCTAGGTCTCTAATGGTATTCTTAAACATGGGACCGCAGCTTAAAAACAGCTCAAGGTACCATTAATGGAAAAGCATTCTCAAAATACAATTTAGTGTATTGTAAGACCATTGCCAAAATGTACATTAAGAAAACGTAAGTGTTTTTCACCCAAAAACTCATACATCATTTCAAACTGATAGCCAGCTGGCTGGTTTGATGTGCATGAATAGACATCAGATATCACAGGATTTATAGACACTTATAGGTACTTTCTGAGAACCTTGGCTTAATGATTTGTACATTATTACATGGCTATAGATGCTACTCATAATTAAACATTAACACGCACACTCTGGGCAATTTAATTACTACTCAGCTGATCGCAGTCCTATTTGCAAATTTGTTTTGGAAATAAAAACATTATCAGTCAATACTGTTGCTGTTACAAATATTGAAATATTAAGGTTGTTCTGCATCATTGCTAATGTAGTCCTTAATTGCGTATGTTGAGTCTGTAAATCAATCCTCTATTAATATTTCCCTGTTGACCCCTTCAAATAAGACAGGCAGACAGACAGACAGACAGACATAAATAGGCAGACAGACATAGATAGATAGATAGATAGATAGATAGATAGATAGATACTTTATTTGTGACAGGGTACATTCTTATCTGAACATTACAAATTGCCAAAAGCTACTGGAAGTCTGGTTGACAAGTTTAGAAAACTGGGAGTGAGCTTATTATGGTGACTCTAATTGTGCATTCCCTCGTGTCACAGAGTGCCCCGAGGAGACCCGTGTGAGAGCTGGTTGAACACACAGGCAGTCTGTATAAAAATGTCAAGCTCACAGTAATGTGTCGGCCCTGACTTATCGCTTTGGTCCCCACCTCATCTTCTTTAGAGGTTAATTAAATCAGCTGAGAAACACATTTAGCTTAGCCGTACCTCCGCGACTTTGCTGCTATCGTCGGCTCCTTGCTTGCAGCGTATATGCATGATTCTGACAACATTTAAGTTCCTGTTGTCTTGAAAGGGAAAAGCGGTTCATTGTACAGTCGACGATGGTTGTCCCCAGAGGGGGAATTATGTCAGGAACGTTGCCAGTTTCCAATCCGTTACGGTCTTCTAAGCCCCCCTCCTCCACCCTGATCTCATTTATAAACAAATATACTGAAAAGATCCTGCCTATTTACAGAGCCAGACAAATTAAATTGTTCTATTGTAGAATGAAAATGAACGAATAATTTAATGAGAAAGCACCGAGTTAATGTTGAGATCTAATTCCTCCTTACGAAAGGCTTGTACCGACCCAAAACCGGGACTAAAAGTTTTTCCCAGATACCAGAAGTGAGGACTTTCCACAATTTAAAGTCTGGATTCTTTCCAAAGCTAGACGATAAAAGAGGGACCAGTCAGCTGCCTGGAAGTAACATTTTGCTGTATAACGGTTCTGGTCCTCATTTGCAATTACCGTTTTTTCTTTTGTGGTCGGAGAGGTGAGAGGTGCGGTAAGTTTATCTCACACAGACAAGCTGCCTCTAACCCCCCATCCAGCCCCCAGCTAAGCGGGTGGGGAAGCAGATGGGGCGACCAGCTGGGACCAGCAAGGATCTGGGTACAATGTAGACAGATACAGATGCTGCACAGAGTTCAGACACACAGAGTACAGTACTCAGAGTACACACAGAGTACAGTACTCAGAGTACACACAGAGTAAAGTACCATGGTAAGACTACGAACCAAAATGCTCTGAAGGTTGGCACACCTTTTCAAGGTGGTGCGTATGCGAGGCTGCTCCTCTGACTTGAAAAACAAAAAAAATTTCTGAAAAATACCACGAAGATGTATTGATGGGTAGAAGCAGGACCAGACCCATAATCACCGGAAGAGGCTAAAAGAGAACAATGACGACACGCTGCGTAAACACCAGGGACTCGGCTCTGCTTTATGTGGTGTGCTGCTCGACAACTCCAGTGGCATTCAGAAAATGCCACCTCCCCCTCCCCCATAACCCCTGGCTGTCAGATGTTCTGGTGCCAGATGGATGGATGGGTGGATGGGTGGATGGATGGATGGATGGGTGAATGATTGGACATCTGAATGAGGAATGAGAAGTTCTGGAATAACTTTCAAAATAAATTCTACTGAACAGATATAGCGAACTTAAAGCCAGCTATAAAAACTAACACAAAACAACAATCCATCCGTTCAACCATCCACCTGTGCTTAATCACTCCTTGGAGATCAAGAGGACTTTCTTGGAAGAATGGCCTACAAGGCAGGATGGGACAAAACTCTAAATTGGTTTCCTTTGGAAATCTGGTATTAGGATAGAAGTGAATAACATTGAAGCTGTCAACCATTCATACTTGTCAGTGTATAGGAAAGCAATAGGAACAGAGAGGTCTTTAGCTATTGCCTATAATGTTAAGGTATTTTATCTGCTTTACACAATAATTAAGCCTTGATCACTGCACATATTAAACAGTTGTGCACCAACAAAGATGGACGATCTCTGAACGACGGTATCCATAACAGAAACCTCTCCTGGGTGACATTTGTCTTTTTTTAATTATTAGCTTGCCGTCATTCGCATACTGGGTTTTATGATAAATGGCACATAATTCTTAAACCCTGTGCATGTCTTTGTTGGCCCATCTCCCTAGAGAAGTCATTAGGACCTAAGTGTACCTACTGTGTTCTGAACTCCCTAAGAAAACAAGCAAAAAAAAAAAAAACGCAGCTGTCAAAGTTCTGAGCACGGAGGCAGCTGGCAGAAGTCAAGTAGGCGTCAGAGTGAATGACATACACGACATTAATATGTGTGTAGGAAATGCTTAAACTCTCAGGCCATAAGGTGAGATTCCGGTGTCCCGTGATGAATTATTGATGCGAAAGACCTGCACCTGGCCAGATGTGAGCCATCCTTTTTAAACATAGAGGCCTGAATAAGTGCCATATGTCAACGTGCGATAGTAGGCTAGCTCAGCCAGAATAAATCAACACATTAGCATGAAGTCGAGTTCAGATGAGCTTTGTCATTAGCTAACTATGACTAAGTTCCATGACAGTAAAGAATAATTGGCTTCACTCTGCCTTAGGGGACAGTTTAAGTCAACCAGGCCGTTGGCTCCCAGTTCCGGTCCTGGGAGACCCTGTGTTCACTGTTTTTTTTTTTTAAATTATACTGAGTCCTTTATACACTAGACTTGATTGAGCTATTCTCAGCATATTATGACATACCCTGCCATTTTATACTTTTTTAGTTGGTATGCACTAGTAAGGAAGATTAAAGATCTCTCATTTCTGCTTTATTGGTATCGGTTAATATTAATAAGATTGGGAAACATAATTACAGTCAATTAATTTGATTACTTGACCGTCTGTGCCCCGTGAAAAATTATGCAAATGATGGACTCCATATCAATTAAAGTGAATATTATTTGTTTGACGTGCAAAAATAACTTAAATGTGGCTGTCAGTAAAAGTGATGATTTTTTTTTTAGGAAATCCAACCAGCCTCACTCGGTAAGATGTTAAATAAGAAAGACCACCTCACACTCGGTCCCCAGTAGACAAGGGACCGTTAGGTACATGTCCTCTACCTTGTAACCGTTAATAGATGCGATCGGTATTTTGTAAAAGCCCAGCTGAGTCTTATTCAATAAGACTTTAAATAACAAAAAGCAGCAGACACAGAGCACAGGTCCAGGCCCATTAGGTGAGTACATTTCAGCCGGCTGTTCTAGCCGTGGTCCCCAAATCCCCCACTGGGGTCCGCAGTAGGAGACCGGTGGCCCACTCAGCACTGTCTGCCCCGCCTGTACCATGTGACCCGTGGCATGTGGAGCGGTAACGGATCACGTGGGTGCCCGCCGGCCCCCTTGATCAGCACTAACACGTACGCCAGGCGTCACGCTCAGCTGAGCATAGAAGAATTGGCTACGGCTAAACTGGGGAGAAAATGGTGGGAAATAACGATAAAAAACAACCCACCTTAATAAAGTTAACCGGAGCGGTAACACAAGGTCTTCCTATCACATAAAAGACATGCGGACAGACATCATATAGCATTCCTATGGTGACCATAGCAACGGCAAACTATATTTAATCCATTCACATTTAAGGGGGATTCTAGAAATTTTTATGGAAATGCTAGTATTACGCTAGTATTATGAATCACTGGGATATTTTTTTTCCCAATGCAACATTTCCTTAAATCATTAAGCACTTAAACACAAAGTCCTGTTCCAACGATGCTTATTCTTTAAAAATGCTAAGCAAGGGAGGGTTTTATACTTTCTTTTAAAATGCATAATAAATGCAGTTTGATCTGCAAAAATAGCACAGAGGACAGGCCCACGACGAGCGCCAGCGAGAGAAATCAAAGAGAACGTTCTAAGTTTACGGGATTATATTTTGCTTCTGGGACTCTCATCAGCTGTGACCCCTTGTGAGATTAAGCCCATATGAGAAGGGTAGTAATTCCCCTATTAAAAAGCTCGGATTTCCCAGGAGCCGCGGGGAGAGACTGAGGCGCCATGAACACTGCGATATCTTCAAGGCACGACGATGCGAAAACAATGCCAGGAGAAATAGTATTATACACTAATTCCAGCTGTAATGCTATTGTGCTCCGGCTAATTTTTATTGTTATGAATGACAATATGCAAAATGTGTGCTATATTCTATTGCTTTTTGCAATCGCTCATGAAAAATCAAGTTCGAATCAATGCCGTTAAGATTTTACACATTCACGCAGTCTTAAACGCTATACCAAGGGCAGTCATGGCCTAATGGTTAGGAACGTGCACTTGTGGCCAAAACGCTGCTGGTTTGGTTTCCCACCCAGTGAGGTACCTGGAGCAAGGTGCTGCCCTCTGGCTGCTGAATTAGCCGCCCACTGCTGTGTCACACATGGGTTAAACGGAGAGGACACATTTGGCTGTGTGCTGTGGTGTGTCAACAATGACAATTAATCATTTCACTTCACAACAGAATAGTGCCAGCATGATAATGCAGGAACCCTTTGAATCACAAATCCAGTCCAGTCATCCACGCTGACCTGGCTGCTGGTGTGAGAGGGCTGTGAGGAGCAAGCCTGTGATATTTATATATTCCCAGTTTGATGAAAGGTAGCTTAACTAAATGAACATATCTGCCACTTACCTCAGTTCTGTCTTTTTGGGTACTAGGCATATCTTTTCCTTCCTGATAAGACTCCAGGACCTGCATTAAAAAAACAAGAAGAAATACTTCACTGAAACACCTACCGTGCACAGCCTTCAGCATTTCCAGCTGATGCCACTAAAGCTTTGCACAATAAAAAAAAAAAAACACGGGTCTCGGGAAAGCGAAAGATGCAAACTTCTAAGCGGTCTCATTTAGCAGAGATGAAGGAAATATGTTACATATCTGCCTGAACTTCCAGGGCAAAAGAACATTACGTGCAGCAGTTAAATGCGAATGAAAACGGAGTCGTCGCCGCTTTATCGCATATTAATTACAGTTAGAAATTCCCCGGACCGCCGCGTAATTAAAGCACTGCGTCGCACACCCCGCTGCAGTTATTGGCCCAGTTTTTGTCGGCTTTCGCAGACTTTGCCATGTCACCGGCTAATTGCTCTGAAGCCGCGGAAAGATCGTAAGGCACACTGGAGACATTTGGATTTAAGTAATCAAGCAATTTAAAATGTTTAATGACAGCGGTAGTGGCGTCTGTTCATAGTCATCAGCTTTAATTTTTTTGCACATTTAAGTTCAGCCTTCATCGCCTACCACAAGTCGTACTTCTTAATCAAATCGGCTGAATCATCTTATCGCTTATTATACATAGGAGACATCTGCTTAAAGCTAAAAGCCATATTTTCATCTTTCATGACTGCAGATCAAAAGGAATAAATAGAACTTTCAGTGTCACAATGAAGGATATTATACTTATATTCGCCTTCAAATCAATATGTTAATTTTGTACTATTAGCCTTCGAAATCCATCAGTTTTATATCCGTTTGTCCCATGCAGGACCATGGGGATCCGGAGTTTAACCCAGAAGCTATGAGCATAAGGCAGGGAATAACACAGGACGTGGCACCAACCCATCCATAGGCCCACACACCATTCGCAGCTATAGACAATTTAGCACCACCACTACGCCAGCATGCCAGCTAGGCTCTTATTACACAGCACTCAAAAACATAATCATGTGTATTGTGATAGCACTTACCAAACTGAATCCACATTCAACGGATATCATATTGTAATGGGAAAGAAAAGACTCTGGCCATTTAATTTCCCGACTCGTCTGCAGTTCAAGGTAGTAGCAACTGCCATGAGTTCATCACAGGAAGCAAAAGGCAAAATGCCGGGGACACTCGGGACTGGCCCCGACACACTGGGAAAACCTAAGCTGCAGCATGGAATCCAAAGCCACCCCGCTACCCAGAGCACCGCCATCCTGCCCTGACTAATACTTTATTCAATAAATAAACTCAATCCAAACAACAGAGTGCCCTCCAGATCACGGTGCCACTGGACGCATACCCTCTGCTTTATGCATTAGCCAGATCATTTAGACACAAAGTAGGGAAACTTATGTTTAAAAACGATGGACAGACGTAAATCCCTAAGACATGCTGCCGCACAGCCACTCCATCTAAGGAAGATACTGCAAAGATTGTGGTCATGGAACGTCGCCTGTGCATTGGACAGCAGGAAGCCTTTGTGCATGTGGGCTCCACACAGGAAAAATCAATATTCCAGTATCACAAATGTGTGTCTGCAGCACCGGACAGGCGTCTGCGAAGCCACCAAGTGGTAGCTAACACAAACATGAGAAGGCTTTTCAGGTTTAAATAGGTTTGTCGATGCACTGGCAGTGACATTTTTCTGACAACCTATCCTTACCTTTCCTTCATCGTTTGTTTACAAAGGGAGGACAAATATATAAAAAGCAAACAGCAGGAAGGGGGGAAAAGCCAAAAGTGTGCAATCTGGACCGAAATTTCAGCCATGCCGAATGCAGCCAACATTCTTTCTTAACACATTCCTTATCTCCACCAAATCAGTTTTAAGTAGAAGTTAATAAGCTATAACACAATCAAATTTACTTTGTTTTAAGATAGATGTACTAATGTCTACATGGTGGCCAAAAAAACATTGTTTCTGTTATTATTGACCATTCTTAATACTACGACAAATGAAGGATTAAAAAATGAAGGTTATTACTATAGCATTCTCTAGTTACCTTTAAAATGATTTGCATGTATTTGAATTCCAATATTCAAATATATTTTTTCAACATGCACGGTGGTGCAATGCTTAGCATTGTAGGATTTCCACTCAGTACTCTGGTCCTCCTACAGTCCATAAAAATACCAAGGTGAATACCAAAATGCCCATACTGTAGGTGTGAATGGTGTGTGAATGTGCCCTGCAGTGGGTTGGTGCCCCATCCCAGGCTGTTCCCTGCCTTCCGGGATAAGCTCCAAACCCACACTGGGACAAGCTAGTACAAAAAAAGGTTGGATATTAAGCCTGTTAATATTACACAACTGGTTCAGTGGATGGTGTACTGGCCGCACACCTCCAGAGTCTGTGGACATGTGGACTTGTCCTGAGTGCGCATGGACTTCATATGTGTCCATGTGGGTCTCCTATATACACTCAGATTACCCTCCACAGATTCACCACAGACATTCCAACTGACATGTAGTCCCATGCAAAAATCTTAAGTAGGAAGTTTACCTGGGTAGTAAGTATATATTTGCTCAGAACAAAAAGACGCAATTTAACATAAGTGAACTAAGAGTAACACAATAAAAAAACGATTAAGAATTCATTCTGTTCTCCAAAAAATTACTGATATCTTGCTGGATGGCTATACAAACACTATTTCAGCTCTCAAACATCAGGGGCACCTTGGACAATCCATGCATTTGTTAAATTTCACCACCTCCTCAATTAATCAATCAATCTATCAATTAAATAATTTAAAAAATGCTACATAAAATACATGGGTGTATTGGGTGGTTGCTGCAAATCCTGGGGTGACTTTAGGAGAGGTTTTGAAATGGCTAAGCGGACACATTTTGACAGCGATAAAATAACAGTTTTACACCCGCATGAAATTTATTAAACATCATTTTCTTTGGCTGCCTCAGAGTTTTGCACAGGAGGCTACTGTATTTATCCAATAACACCAATGAATACTCTTCATGGGGTAATGGAGTTCAGCACCTCGCTCTCGAGGATGACAAAAGAACACCTTGTGGAACTGGAACCCGGAACTCAGGTCACTATCTTTAAGTTCATATCATTAACCTCAACTTCATCCTGCTGGCCCTGCTCAGAATGAGCTGCAATGACTGCACCTTCATGCTACAAGTGTTATACTACATATTGTAATTTGGCAGTAAATAAAATCCAGATTAACAGATTTGTTTATATATATATATATATATACACAAATATATATTTTTTACACAAAAGGCCACATGACCACATTGCTAATGAAAGATAACTTTTGGTACCTTTTGAAATTCACATTAAAATTGCTGGCAGCTATAGGCTACAAACTCCCATATCCTTCAGGGTAAACGTCTGCTTTGGGGAGATAATGAAGCGTTATGCGGTATATGAACCTGAAACCTCCCGTTTGTGTTATTTTTAATTACCTGTCAGACATTCTGGCAGCTGCAAGCGTAACAAATGTCATCAATCTGCTAAGCGCTTAATGCTGAAACAATGTCTCTGGATCATCTAGATATTTCTTTTTTACTACACATAGAACTGCTTTAAGTAAACAGACTGACAAGTCCAAACGGTTAAAGCGAAGTATTTATACATTTCATATGCCCACTTTTGCTTTTTAAAACTTTCCAAGAACAAAGCAGCAATTCAAATTTTGTCCTTTTATTCCTCAAGCCCTTAAAATGCAAATGCTCAGAATACCTAGCCACACGCCAACATCTGCAATCTATTATGTAATGAATAATAATGGCAATTAATACCGATCAGCAAATATAGATTTGCGCAGCTGTACGGCAATGCAGATTCGGCTCCACACTTAATCACATATTGTAGCCTCAATCTAAACAATGACTATATTATGGTAATGTATTCTATATGTAATTAACTGGTAATAGAATGTGCTCAGAGGAGAGGAAAGGAGAGGGCATGCATTGTGGAAAGGCATTCCTTCTCTACAGGAAAGCACAGTTATGTGAGCCAACCTTCATTTTTAGCCAAGGATGCTGTAATAATAGTACCCCACAAGCACTTCTGGCTAGGCTCTGGAGAAGACGCCACTCAGGTTTATGTTTCCCTGAGTATGTGACACAAGACATTGCTGACATATTGATAATACAAAGCAAAACAAACATACTTGTGTAATGCCAGTGGAAAAATATTCCCCTACCCACCCGTTTGTGTTTGAGCAATGCTGTTCACATACATGTTTACTTTCACTTTAGCTTTAAAAAGGTCATGTTTAGTCACTGACCGTCTATGTCCTATTAACTTCATTTTGGTAAATCACTGCATCAAGGAACTTGTTTCAATGTGTTTTCACGTGTTAAAGAAAAATAAAAGATGAATTATGAATAATTATATCAGAAGAAGACATATAACGTTTCAACTAAGCATAGAGTACACCAACAACTACCTGTCACCCAAAAACTGACATAATATCAATCAAAATACCACTTGTAACTATAATATGCAGACATAACTTTACTCAGAAAAATTAATCATTAAATGCCGTTTTCTTTTATAAAAAGGCTCAAATACAACTAGATCAGTATGCTCAGACTTTAGGATACACCTGCTGAAAGAAAATATCACGTAAACACACCTGTGTGTAAAATATTACCATGAGAAATACAATCATGAGTATTTGCTGTCCAAATATACCTAAAAGCAAAAACAAACTTTTTGCAATTGCAGGGTTGTTAAACATAATGTTGAGTGTGCTAATCATAGTTTGCCAGACAGAAAATAATAGCTTTCTAAAAAATTATATTTTGCCACAGCTACTGATTTTGTCTTTGTTCTTCAGAGCACAGATTTTGAGAGTGTAGCTTAAGTCAAGGTTGGTAAAGTTGCCTCTTACTGTAGCATTATCTCACGCAAACCAAGCACTTCTTGGTAGCTGGGTTTAACGTTTTCATCATAACGCATGCTCAAAACGTACAAATTAAATCATAGCAATATCATATTGCCTGTTTGGCTCTACCCTAACCTTTCACTTTCAAGCCATGCCTTAAATATC
Source organism: Petrocephalus zakoni (assembly GCA_026774425.1). Taxonomy (NCBI): domain Eukaryota; kingdom Metazoa; phylum Chordata; class Actinopteri; order Osteoglossiformes; family Mormyridae; genus Petrocephalus; species Petrocephalus zakoni. The sequence continues at coordinate 10,099,410 of JAODKN010000042.1, forward strand.
GACACCAGGTGGTAACTAATGCCAAACAAAAAGTCTCTTTCCTACAAGCAGTGCATAAATCAAATTTACAAACACAAATCTAATAGACAGAAATGTAAAAGAACAGACATATAAACAGCCTCCAGAAGCTCTTCTCCCTAATACTGCCGGAATAAAAGTGATTTATTTTTACCTGCTTCTTCAAGTTTTACAAACAGAAGAATATTTACTTGAGATCAAGACTGACTCACAGTGATCGATAAGGAGTGTTCCTTACTGACCCTGGTTTAACCCTTTCAGTAACACTCAAGGCCATGTTTTTAGTAGTTTATAAACATATCCTTTAGAAATAATAATGCACTCATAAAGCATTCATAATCTATTTCATAAAGGATGCTTTGTACAGCCTTATAAAGGTATCTATAGTGAATTATAGATGAGACCTTCGTAGAGCATTCATAATGCATGAGAAACATGGCTATAATGTGTTATGCCTTTTTATCAATAGTTATAGCCATATTCATAATACTTTATGAATGTGGTACAATGAATTATAAAGAACAGTTATTAGGCTTTATGAATATGGGCTTCATAGAAAGTGTTACCAAACCTTTAAACTTAAGTTAATATCGACTGATTTCAAGAAATAGAGAATTGATGTTATCGTATGGAATGAAAAAAATGATCTTCAGGTCATTTATTGCTTTATTTGGCTGGATTGCATTCCATCAATATGTACTGGACACAGCCCAAAACTATACAAATTTCCAGCTACATTGTTTTACCTAATTGGATGAAGAAATGCTATGAGTTGATTTAACAATCCCAATAAGAACAGGAGATCACAGGCATCAGAAACCCATTCAGTGCACTGAAGAAGAAGGCATACTGAAGACACGCATCTTTAAATAAAAGAAAATAAACTTTAATATTGGGAGGTGGGTTAATGAATCATTTGAAAAGTTAAGCCAGTTTAGCTCTGCCGATAGTGGGAGGTTTAAACGATGCTCTCGCACTATAGCTGAACATCTGTTTCAGAGCCCATGATAACCAATTAGTGAGGCAACCTTAACTTTAGTGTAAGCCAGTGGTCAAGTGGGATCGACGTGGTGCGCAGCGTCAGCAAGCTTCTTCTCTAAAATCAGTCTGATGAAAACATTGGAGGGATCTATGTATTCTTTTGGATTAATTTCTCTGAGTTACACTTTAATTGGAAACATTAGGTTTCATAATTATGGTGGTCTACTACATGGAAAACATAATACATAAGACACTATAAATTGGCTAAAATTCCTGACATACTCCCAACATAAACAGAAAGAAACTGAGCACAGGGTGTGTTTTCATCCTTTAAATCGACAACAGCAATTTTTCTGTCTTGGGGGATGTCAAACACTTGGTTAGTAATGCCTCATGGGCCATTTAGATCATGTTGCTGTACAAGATTTTTCTTTTTGAATGGCGAACATTACGTACTCCTAACACACTCTGCCTAACATATACAATATGCTCTGTGTGTGCGTATTATATATATATACACACACACACACACACATATATATATATATATATAGATATACAGTATGTGTGTGTGAGTGTGTGTATTTATTGTAAATATAACAATATATAACAGTAGTACATATACAATATGGTGTATATAAGGGTAAGGGTAGTAATTTACCTTCAGTCTTTTGCAGGATAATTATTTGGATAAATGTATAAGTCAGCTGCCTTTTATGTTTATACTGTATATTCTTATTTATATTTTTTTATAAGAAATTTTCATTGTTTACATAAGTTTCAATCCATTCAGTTTCCATTTATGAACAACTACTTTACATTCAGTCTCATTGGCTAATCTGACTGAACTGACAATAGATTGAAAATCATTCTGTTGGGCAAACCCTCCAGGTCTTTCACCCTCTGGTTTTAGCAGCAGGATAAGAATCCACTCTGCTCTGCAGCTCAGGGTGGGAATTAAGGTCGGTAGGGCTTCCTGGCTTCCCTGTATGTACCCTTTAACAGAGCAGTCACATGCAAGACATCCAGGGATTTATACCGGCCTCTGCACTTCTGTTCTTAGTATTGGAATTGCTCTTCGGCAATGGAAGATGATGAGAAGCAAGAACATAAGTGTGGTCAAATGCGCATACTGAGAAACACCTCAGTGCAAAGGGCCTTGGAAGCTCTGCCCATACAGGATGCAGAGCTGCTACACCTGCTTTTGGGGTGGGAGACTGGGGTTTGAGTCCCACTGTCCCAGTGAAGTCGCTACAATAGATTTTAATCAGTCTGGTTTTAGGGTTTTTTTTCTGCTCTCTCTTTTACCAAAGGCTGTGGGTAACACATGGGGGGCTTCGACAGATGCCAAATCATTCCCGTATCCTTTGTTGATACAAGTTCAACAGTCTGAATTTCAATGAAATTTGAATTTTCATGGTTTTTGTTGTTGTGTGTAGACCTCGTCATTCCAAAATTCCCAATCTGTGATCATCAAAATTACTCTGTACTTTTGACTGTGCCAAAGTTTTGCAGGAAAAGGTGGGCTTTTCATGAAAATCTCATAATATAGAAATACAGATTGGTTTACATTAACATTCTAATATCTTTAAAGTATTGGATTCTTGTACAGGAACAGAACTCAGATAAAAATACTGCGATACTGACAAAAAAGTAGGCTATATTATTATCTGGTAATGAATTATTTGAGTATATCTTACATCAAGTCATCCATCCATCAATCATCCATTTACAAACTGCTTATCCTGGTAAGGATCATTCCATATCATTCAATATTTAGAGTTAATGGCATATTTTCTCTATAAATTCCTGTGCCTATGGATGGCATGGAGGCTTGGGGAGTAACAAGGTCAGGAGTTTGCATACAGCACTACTCTTCGTTTGTGGAGTTTGCATGTTCTCCCCATTTTTCATGGGGTTTCATTGGGTGCTCCATGTTACTCCTGCAGTTAAAGCTTGCAATTTGGCAAACATGTTTCTCCAAAGTGCCTGTAGTCTGTGAGTGTATATACATGCATGCGTATATGTGTACCTGTGTGTGTGTGTGTGCCTTGAGCTTGGAGCAATATGTCTAGTGTGTTTTCCGGTCTTGTACTCTGCGCTTCCTAGGATAGACTCTGTACAGAATGTGACAGGAAAACCGCATGTACATATACATATATGCCATACATACATTGGCAGGGATGATCCAAGATGCCGCCCAATTGCTGCACGCCCTCTGTTGTCAGTGCGCCTGCTCTATGTCGTGTTATTAGTTTAAAGTTGTAAAGCTACCATTGTTCACATTTGACAGACTTCACTGGACATTCGATTTTCTATTTTGCATTTATGCTGTCACTGTAACATACAGCTCTGGAAAACATACATATTTTTTTTCTCTGCAGCCTGGCTCTTCTCTGTTTCTCATTGATGAAGGGTTTCTTCCTTGCTGTAGGGGACCCCAGTCCTGCTTCTAGGAGCCTGATACGACCTGTCCTAGCCGTGCACTTCACACCACTTAATGTTTCCAATTGTTTCTGAAGGTCACTCAAGGCCATCCTCCAATTCACAAGAAACTGTCGGATAAGTTAACGGTCAACTCTGGCTTTACCAAACCACTGACGCCTTTTACCTAGCTGGTTTCTGGTCATTCCCAGTGTCTCCTGATTTACCTTATTCTTGTGTACTGCTGTCTTAGAAACTTTGAGCCTGCAAGCAGCCTGCTGCCCAGTGTACAGCCTTCTGCCAGCAAAACCAGGATTAAACAAGGATTTAAAAACGCATATTTAAAAAAATATGTAGAGTGGTCTCTTATGTTGGGATGGTTGGAATGTATGTCCTCCATAATTTTTAATCATCCTTACCCAAGGAAATCTGTCTCAGCCCACTATATTATGTGCCTCAGGAAAAACACTGGAGGTGCTCCAAAAGATGGGAATAGCTGGTATCTAATTCCACTTGCATTCTGGGACTATACACCCTACTGATGGCTTCCTCTCCTGTCCTCTCCTGGTGCATTCCACCCTCAGACATGGTTATGGTCGCGTACATGCCATGGAAGCTTGATGCTGAGAAATCTTCCTCCACTGAGGCAAGCTACATTATCGGACCAAGATTCAGGCTCACTCTGAATATTCAAGTCTAGTCTAAAACACACTTGTTTAGCCTAGCATATGAGGATTCCAGTTGTAGCTTTAGCTAATCGCTCACTCCCAGTTCCAGCTCACAGGTTAAAACAAAATAGCTTTTCATTGCTTTAAACTGTGAAATATTCCTGAATATTTACAGCAGGGTCCTGCTGTTTTTTGGGGGGCACTAATTAACACGGTGATTTCACTGGGCTGGTCTCTTGATGTTTCTTTTGTACTCCAAAAACGCAATTTCACATCCCTCCGCAACAGACAAAGCAAAGACAGCTAAATGATAACATTTACGCGCCAACCGTCGCTGTTTTTCACAGTATAAGGTGGTGTATGAAGTCATTCAAAAAGCAGAACATATGAAAGGCTGGAGCTTTCTATCGTGACTGTGCTCACGGACTGTGAGAAACCTATCCGACTTCATAGATTTGTACTGTAATTTTTCTGAAATGGAAAGCAGTGCTGTTCTATTACCGACTGCACATGGATGAGTCACCGGTGTAGGAACAGCAATGCTGGCCAGCTAACATTCAAACTCAAATCAAATATTGGCAACCATGCAGAGATCAAAGCAAGAGAAGGTATATATATATGTGTGTGTATGTGTGTTTGTGTATTTATATTTATACAAACACAAAGACTATTAGATTGCAATGTGTGGTTACTTGCAAATATAATTCCCTGATTAAACAAGTAACATTTTGCCTGCAATAACTTATTTAGAGAAGCCACACTGCAATCAAAGGAAGCATCAATCATTCATATTATTATATATTACAACACAGATACAATTGTTTATGCTTCTTCTGCTGGGCGGGTGCTCCAGGAGCATCCATTTTCCACCCCCCAAAAACACTGTTCCTTCTACACTCACTCTAGATCTACAGTCACTTTAAACTTACATATCCAGAAACTTGATAACTCCAGTTAACCTCGGCATGTTTTTGATCTATAACCCCACGCCGACACAGGGAGAGCACTCTCAACACAGACTCCACAGACACAGAGACACAGACATAGGGTGGAGACTCAAGCCCTGGTCCCAGAGGTCTGAGGCTAACCACTGCACCAGTATGGCACACCTTAATGGCAAACACTGCGTAAATGTACACAAAGGTTTGTCCACTCAGAGACGGTCTACCTGTCTTAAAAGAACTGGCACTGGAAAAACAAAACTAAATAAAATCATACTGCATAATTTAATACCAAAACACAATATGGAAATGTCTGTCCCTTCCTTAACCCTTACACATATCAACATTAAAAATAAATTGTACTAATTCTCTGACATGGCAGCTTGATCAAACTCACTATACCTATAATCATATGCAAATTGGACCAAATGGAACAAAAAGAAAATCTGCAAAGCTCATGCTTTAAGCAGGACTGAAAAGATAGCCGCTCTGACGGGAATGAAGCCACATTCTGATACTTTAGAGCTACAGGACAGTCTGGCCTGTTTTTTGTAAAGGATTCTTTTAAGCCCACAAGGAGTCTCCGTCTTTGTTTTGTATATCACATTAATTCATGCTGGAGTATCACATGAAAATAAAAATAAACATTAATTGACACTCGAGTTCCCAAGGACTACCCCTCCCGAGGAGGATGCCACAGCACTCATACAAAAAGTTGAAATGAATATATTTATTCATTTGCGTGACTAAATGAGCATAATATTCTGTGCTTACTTGAAGGGATAAATATTAATTATAAGTATTTGACATTAAAAAATCCTATTGGAATACACAGCCACTGTTTCAAATCATTTATCAGTGTCTTCATAAAAATGTAGGTGCCTTGTGGTTTAAAAAAAAATCTAGATTTCAATCTGATTCATATATATATGCACGCACGCACACACACACACACACACACACAGGGGTTAGACAATGAAACTGTAACGCTGGCTAACAGTTCTTCAGCTTTCACACTTATATATGCATCGCCTGGTGGCCAATCTTCACTGATTGCACATTTCATCAGTGAGGGCAGAGTGTGAAGGTTGAATTAGCAGATCAATAGCACAGCTGTACATAAAATATTGCAATCCCCACTACATATCGGAGTTCAAAAGAGGACAGATTGTTGCTGTGTGTCTCGCTGGCGCATCTGTGACCGGGACAGCGAGTCTTTGTGGTGTATGAAGAGTCACGGTATTCAGGGTTAAAACTGTGAACACAAGAGGAAGTGGAGTGAAATGGGATGTCCAGGCACTAACCCGGATTGTATCCAAAAAATATAAAACCACAGCTGCCCAACGCACTGCAGAATTAACTGTGCACCTCAACTAAATCATAGGCTAAATCTTTTAGGGTCTCCTAAAAATCTTAGGCTGTGGGCAACGTGAAACATGTATTATTCTCTGATGAGTCCCCCTTCTTATGATGATATGAAGAAGTCCCAAAGAGGCTTACCACCCAGAATGTTGCGTACCCGGCAGTGGATCAGTGATGGTTTGGGCTAAACATCACGGCATTCCCTAGGTCCAGTACTTCAATTCAATTCAGTTTATTCTTATATAGCGCCCTTCACAACAGAGTTGTCCCATTGCACTTTACATTACTATATGCAAGACAAAACAGAATGGAACAGAGTAAATAAAAGAAAGAAAGAAAGCCAACTGATAACAGAAGAGAGGAACAAAAAAAAAGGAGAGAAAAAAAAACTTTGGGGGTCCAAGGTCAACTGGGCATGCTAACATCACAGAAAAAGAAAGAGTGAGCTTTCTGGGAAGGTGAGTGAGAACTGTTGTCGAGGGCAAGCCAAAGTCCATCAATGAATCAATCAGTCCTCCATGCCGGCCCTTACTTATTCTAGATGGGCGCATCACTGCCAAGGACTACATAATCATTCTGGAGGACCACATTCACCCAGGAGTTCAGGATGAGCATAAAAGTGAAGCTTTTTTTTTAAACAGTCGACTAAACAATAATGAGCATCTCTAAAGCGCAATGGAGAACACAAATAACCCATGAGGTCAAGAGTTCAAGCATCTGTGTAAGATGGAACTAGTACTGTCTAGCAGTTGGGACAAAATTCCATGGGGTACTAAGATGTATTAACATGACAATACATGCTGTGCATCATACAGGCACTAATGAAGTACTAAATATTGGCATGTTGGCATGTGTCTTATTGTTTAAGAAGTAATTAGCAAATTACCAGTAGTATTTCCAAGCAGAATTCAAGATTCATGTACTGTATACATGAGAATAGAAACCACTTTTGTTTTTTTGAACATCAAATATCAGTTGACTGACTGACTGGACTGACTGATCTCTACCGCTTATCCAGGGCTAGGTCTCAGGGGCAGCAGTCTAAGCAGGGATGCCCAGCCACCTACTGTACCTCCTGGGGGGAAAAACCAAAGTGTTTCCAGGCCAGTCTACATAAAGTCTGTACTTGTCATGCTGCCTTAGGAGAGCCACCAAGATAGTGGGAGCCCATCCACCCAGGACATGGAGTGTTCAACCTTCTTCTCTTGGGCAAACGTTACCACAGAATGCGATGCAAGACTGCCAGACTCAGTAGGAGTTTCTACCCACAGACCATCAGAATACTCAACTCCATCTAACAACACACAACAAGCTGACCGGTTGGGACTGTTGAATTCCTGAACACACACATATCAGGAACTCCTATCTCCAGAAAT
>JAODKN010000042.1:10121595-10139136 GCA_026774425.1 Petrocephalus zakoni
TGGCTGATTCAAAAGTCATCCCAAAAGCCCGCACCCACACCGGCTCTCCATGGATCAGGTTCCCTACCCCTGATATAGACAAATATGCAAGTATCAAGGTTCAAATTTGATGTTAATATTGCAGAAAATGAATTGTTGAGAAATGGAGACACTGCTGAGATGTTATGCAGGCTGAAATCGCTTTGTTTCATATCGGTCTGTTTTTGTTGTAGTACCATGAACACACTTTGAACACACTGGCACTGTGTGATAGGCATTTGCCAGTTTGCTCTGTCATTATTACAACAGTGTTAAGTAGCACACTTGTAACTGATCATTCATTGGAAGCTCAGCCTAGCAGCACTTATGCTTAGTCAACTCCTCAACAGCACATACGTTTGTAATGTGCTATTTGCCTCACTAATGCGTTGTTTTGGACAAATGCATCTGCTTAATAAGTGTAAAGTACATGACACTGGCATAAACCCTTCATGACAGGAGTCATAAATTGGCAAAAGCATTAAGATGTATTCTAACTTTTGTATGGGTTATAAATGTTGACATAACAGCTGCTAATGTCAACATTTATGACAGCTAGAAAACATAACACTTTCTGGTTTTGCACAGCACTTTATAATATTCAATGAGGCCACCAGAGACATCCGTTCCCCCATATACCTGGATGGAGAAAAAGACAAAATCGTTATCTTGTTACATGCCAAAAGGTAAACTAATCTGCAAGAACATAGGTAAGTTCAAATAAAAATGTACTAATAAATCACTAAATAAATACTACACACCTATTATAGTCCTGGACTGCTGCTAGAACTGAAAATCCACAGCCCTGCACTCCCCATCCATCTTCACCCTTCTCTCGACAGTGGCTCCTTGTGTATGGTGGAACATATGAGCACCTCAAACAGCACCAAGCAGCAGTTCCTTGTCGCAGAACCACTGAATGGTGCTCCTGGGATGGGCACGTGACACGTTGAATCTGTTTGAGCGCATAGTGCCACAGGCCCAGAACTTTTTTCTTAAGCATGTCTCTAAAAAGCACTAGACTGCTGTAGAACTTGTCCACAAAAAGCCTGTAGCCCTGTCCCTAAAAGCTTTTCCTATCAATAAGAGTCATGACAGAATCAAAACGAATTCCTTTTCTCAGAGACATTGATTTACCCCCACGTGTATCTGCCAGGACAACTAACTTGTTCCCCCACTTTGTTGGCTTATTGCACATGTATTGCTTTAGCCTATTTCTTGTGTTGGATGCAGCCATTCGTTCATCTAGTGAATTATTTTGAAATGGATGGAAACGGGTCTTACATGCCTCTCTGACACTGTTATACAGCAGCTTTATTATGCACAGACGGTCAAAGTCAGGAGTTCCCTTCTTTCGGTCATTCTCCGCATCCACCTTTGGATCACTCATGCAAAGTGCTGACATAGTGGTCATAAACTTCTGCCAAGACGTGATATGGGGGGTGGGGGCAGAGTGTATAACTCAGACTTCCTCCGGCAGTCAGTCAGTGGGGCACGCTTCACAGTGCCTATGTAAACAATTACTGCCTAGAATGAATACATGTCTTGCAGAGAAATGTCTTGCCGTGACTTGTGCTTCCCGACATTTTGCACCATAAGCTTTTGTGTGAGTCACAATGGTTTGTAGAACATCAGTTGAGAAGAACCGTGGAAACAACTCTAGGGCACTGTTCTGTGATGTGGCAGCCAGTTGTTGCTCAGGGGATCTGGCAGGTCTGAATACTGGCTGTGGTGGCTCAACGTCTTTGCCGTCAAGATCACGCCACCTTTCCTCTGTAGCTTCTGCAGCTGAAGCCAGTTGGCACTGGCCCAGCTACCTCTTCCCTCTTTCTATCCCTCTCTATCCACTCCTCTTTTGACCTCTGGGAGATGCAGTAATGGATATGGGCTGAGCATTTGACGTAGAGGCTCTGCAGGGGAGGGAGGCCCAGTACAAACAGCAGGTTGCGAGATGGGTAGCTCGTCTGTGGTGGAAGTGCTCCTTGTTCTTCTCCACTTCAACATCTCTGGCACCCAGTCTTCATCCAATGTCTTTCTATGAAATGCTATTTCACAAAAATCACACACAATAAACCTGCATCAGTTTGTCTGAAATCTGAAACCTGATGACTCTCTATATTCCCTGAATGTTGTTATGGTTGCACTTCTGGTCAGTGAATTGTCCCAATAGGTTCTTGCTTGGCTGGAAGATGTTGTATAGCTCCTGCTCTTATACTACTTAGACTTGTACTCGACAGCACGTATGTTTTTAATGTGCTATTTGCCTCACTTGTACACCAGTTTGGATAAAACTGTCTGATAAATAAATACGAAATGTAAATGCAGTCATACATATTCTTCTTTGATCACTTTCACACATTTACTCTCACCCCCAGGCTTGGTGTCTATACTGCAAATGGTGTGAAGGAAGTGGAATGACATGGAGGTGGGGTAAGTCGTGTATGGAGGTAACGGAAGTGCTCAAGCAATTTACTTACTACTACTGTCTTCTGACTCCTGATCAGAAATTGCGTGGTCTTTCTGATAACCCTCAGATCTGGTGAAAATTTTCATCGCTTCATCTTTTGTGTACATTGCAGGGATTTCCGTTTCCCTTCCATTCTGTATTCCTGCAGCTACTGTCGCTATGCATTTCATGCGCATCACTCACCGCATCATACCAGCGAGCTCTTGCATGCAACTCAACGGCGTAGACAGTCCAAGTGACAGAACTGCAAACTTCGTTTTTATTTTTAATTCGTCATCCATTTCATCTGTACCATGAGTTTCTGGGGCTGAAGTCGGCTACTTATTTGCCAGCTTCTTGTTAGGAGAATCCGTGCCACCTTAAATAGGGGATGCTGTTTCGACAGAATACTGTAGAGGCGCTGTGCATGCCAAATCGAAGGCTCCAAGAATGTTTTCAGTAGGGGTGTAAGAAAAAAATCTATACACTTGAATATTGCGATATTTCATTTTGTGATACTGTATCGATTTTCAAAGACACACGATTGATTTTATTTTTTTAAATAGTTCATGTATATTTGCAGTTGACAGTGGTTTGATTTGTGTTGTGTTTAACCTCCGGGCTGCTAGATGGCTGTGCTCAGTATGACACACCAATTGCGCCCAACTCCTAACTCTAGCAAAGTCTGGTCACTGGCAACAATCGCAGCCATTGGCTGAATTTGAGCGTGTTAGTCCGGCTCCTGCCGTATACCAAACTGAAGTGGGGAATCATTTTGATTTTCAAGGTAACAAAACATGTTGGAAGTTACAACGACTATTTTCACATGTCTGGCTTGTGTTTACACTAACCACTACAAATATTGAACATAATCACGATGAGTAAGTAACTTTCACTTTGAAAATTATTTTACTTCTGTCAGCTCCCCACAGGCACAGCATAGTATTTATCATTTTCTATAGCAAAAACTTCTGCTCATTGTATTGGGCTCATGTAGAGTAAAACTTCTCTCATAAAGTGCATGAACGCAGGCTGAACCTTCAGTCTGTGCAGCTGATTGTCGTAAAAACAGTCATAAAGCTGCATAATATTGCATGCCATGCAAAATTCGACTGTAATGATCATTAGGTAAGACTCATGGACGTTACACTGCCATTATTTTGGTACTTAGTCTTATTATTGCAGGGTATTTTGTAATATTTATTTAATTTTTGTTCTAAAGTTTTTTTGTTTACTAAAGTTTTTGTACTGTAAGTTTCTGTTTAAAAATTGTATGCAAGGGACTTGTTTACCTGAAGTAAACATTTTTCTTTAAATCTGTATGTACATGGACTTCATTATACCATAATAGTTTTTCTACAGTTAGATAAAAAAAATTAAATATATCACCTCACTTACAGTATTGCGATATATCACAATATATTGAATCGCAACTCCGTACCGTGATATGTATTGCATCATCAATTTCCTGCCAATACACAGCCCTAGTTTTCAGCATTTAATTTTACTAAGAAAATGGGAACAATTCAAATGTTTTTGGTCACACTATCATTGGCTCTGAAATTAAACTGTTCTTTTAAATAAAATTCATTAAATTCGGAATGTGAATTGCATGCTGTGTTTGATTTCTCAGATATTATTATTACTACTATTATTTGAAGATATGTCACTGTACATTTTTCAGTTTAATGCCCTCTGAAATTGGTACTGTGTCATAAAGAGTATAAATCTACTCTACAAACAATGCATTTTCTGCCCAGGTAAGCCTGGCCTGGATTGGTTTTATACCTGAAATTCTGGCTTCTTATTCAAATAAACTGTACAAAATGCAATATTTCCTGCTCTTTTTCAGGTATAAAATGAATCATGGACAGGATAGTTTCAGTGTTTCCTTACAGTATACCTACTGTATACCTACTGTGCACTATATCTTTCATATTTGCCAGGCCCAAGATGAATAAGACCTTTAAATTCCTAATGGAATCGTGGTTCCTTATTCAAATCAATGTGTCCACTTGCTCACCATGCCCTGCTGCCATTTTACTGTTACAACAGAAAAATCACATTAAGCCTGGGTAATTTCACAATTTTTATTGCTGAAAACATTCTTAGAGCCTCGGAGCCTTCGATTTAGAGTAGAGTGCCCTCTACAGGATACTGTCAAAACACCATCCCCAATTTAATGTGGCTTGATATCACACGTACAGAGACAGATGGACAGAGTGACTGTGTATGTTATCTGATTCAGATTGCCCTAGTTTTTGTTATATATTAATAGTCAATACAATACTGTAAACTATACTACTTTTGTTAAATCACACATTTTTGCAATTATTTTGAAAGTTTTTTAGTTGACATATCTTCTTGCACATTTTTAAAGCAATATAATGTTATTCTGATAGTAGAAGTATTTAGTTTACTTTTTGGTATTTGTTAGATTATTTTTTAATTACTCCATTGAACAACTGTCATATGGATCAATACAAATTTAGGTGCATCCATAAATTGACAATGGGGGACAATTCAAATCACTTGATTTTCAGATTATGTATTTCTGTACATCTTCATTAATAATTTGGCAGCATCCATTCACCACCATTGACTGCAAGAAAGTCAATTAAACATTAAAAGCTATTAAACATTAAGTGGACATGTAAAAATTCAAATATTAATTAAACTTGGCCCGTAAAGTAATCTGGAAAACCAAGGGGCATGTAAGAGTTGCTACCAAGTCAAAATGCTGAACGAATATCTCGTTACAGCAGAAATCGCCTCTTTTCGCAGATATATGTTTTTATAGATTGAGCGCACACAGCGAAAGGGCTCGAAACATAAAAATGATTGGTATGCATCTCTGCCTGTTGACATCAGAGCTCTGAGATTAAAAACTGCCTGGCTTGCTTGTTGAAAGATATTACAGCCGGAAGACTGAATGTCAAATATACAGCTAACTTTATTGCAGTCACAGCATTATCACGGACGAGCCATTTTGAGAGTTTGGGAAAGCCCATTTGTTACGTCCGGTAATCTACCAACTTCTTAACTGTGACTGGTCCCAGCCCTGTTTGAGATCAGTAAGCCTGGAACTTAACCTGCTCTGGAGCAGGTTAGGCATTTAGCACGATTTACCGTGACATTGTGTACCTCTAAGAAGTACACCAATGTTGTGATATCGGAAACCCAAAGGTACATCTAGTTAGCCTCAAAGTTTTCAAGAATATAAATCCGCCCCCTGGACTCTCCTGGAATCACACGAATGTGCTTTTGTGGAGTTTCAGCTCTGCATTTAACACCATCATCTCAGCTCTGCTCCTGGACAAGTTCTCCTAGGTTAATGTACCTGAATCCACTTGCAGATGGATCACAGACTTTCTTTCTAACATGAAGCAACATATAAAGTTGGCAAAGCACATCTCTGTCCTTCTGACTATCAGCACTGGTTTCCCTCCAGGCTGCATGCTATCCCCACTACTCTGCTCCCTCTGTTTGAACAGCTGCATCTCCAGTTACCATCCTGTCAAACTCCTGATGAGGCCCATGAGGGTGGTGCCATCCACAAACATCTCTGATGGGGATAAGTCTGCCGACAGGAGTGAAATTGAGCTTCTGTTGTCCTGGTGCAGTCAGCATAATCTGGTGCTCAATGCTCTGAAGACCGTGGAGAAGGTAACACACATCAGAAAAAACTCAGCACCAGTGACCCACATCACTCAGTGTGACTCCCCAGTCAGCACGGTAGAGTCCCTCTGCCTCCTGGGCACCATCATATCTAAGCTGCATTTTGTTTTCACAAACTGGTTAAGTATTATAACATCATAAAAGTAAATCATACAGTTTATCTGGAAGGAAACGCCTGTGGGTTAGGAACATTAGCACAGGCACATAAACTATCTAGCTTAACTGCACAGGCACATAAACATTTTTAGCATGTGGATTCCCAGTCAAGAAGTAAACATTATTTTCCGTTACCACTATGATTAGTATGTGGCACAGTGGCTCAGATGGTAGCACCCTTGCGTCACACCCCCAGAGCTTCTCCATGTTCTTCTCCTGCCACGTGTTTCCTCTCCAAGTCCAAAGACATGCAGTTAGGCTAACTAGTGTCCTTAAATTGCCTGGAGAGTGTGTGCATATGTGCCCAGCGATGGCCTGGCATCCTGTCTAGGGAGTACCCATGCCTTGTGACCCTGTTCCCATTGGGATAACCCTGACCTGGATAAACTATTACAAGATGGATGGACCATACTGTAATTATTATTACTGTATAAGTTGTTTGTCGTTATGAAAAACAGTTCTGTTCCTGCGACAATAATGTAACCAGAATTTTGGCCGAACACACCCTAGCCTAAGTCACTTACCTATCCTAACACAGTTGTAAAATCATAATTTAGAACATAAAAACTATAGAGTGGAATTCGTGCCACCTTGAAATGACAAAAACGACTTCGGCATATACGTAAAAACAATCGACGCAACGTACTGTTTTACAGTGTGCAGCGCGCAGAAACCGTCCCATGTGGAAATGCAATGTATCACAGGCATTGCTTTTCAGTGAGTGTCGCGGAGGGAATGGCACATAATGAAAAGCAAAACCATAATTCCATTGCTTTGCATCTTATTTAACTACCATCCAGAAAACAATTAGAAGGGTTTGCATTATACACAATTAAACAAAGAAATCGTGCCACATCACAATGACCACCTGTCATGAGAGGGACTTACTGAAGACCAGGGTTGAATGCAAGCAGGATTTGTATTTCTTTTAATTAGTGTACTTCTTTACACAGGACAACACTCCGTCTCTCATGAATCCTATCCCCAGCTTAACGTAACGTAACATAATGTACTGCTGAATCAGCTCATTTTCATTTTCGAAAAGTATATGCTGAAAACATTCCACCACCAGTAAGTGTAAAAATGTTATTGCGCGCAACCAATTTATTTCGCCCACGTAGTCGGTAGGTATGAAGCTATCGGCGTTAGCTGAAACAGTTTTTATGGGAGTTAGTGTCGTGAACTCGATACGTCGTATGTCGAGAACCTCGTAACCCGAGGATTCCCTGTACATTTTAAAAACATTTGTTACAAAAGCAATTGGATTTAAGAGAATGTAAGTGCTACTATGAACCATTTGTAACAAAGTAAAAAATATGAAATTATAGAAGAACACTAGCTGCTTGCATTTCTAAGCATGCTTGAATAGACACAATTGTGTATTTTCTTGAAAATGCAGCCACTGACATTTCATAATGATCTCCTGTCCCTTGCTTACACCATCACCATATAACATCAATTCATTAATGGAACTTTGATGGATAGCTTGCTTATTCCATGCACTTACTGTCAAAAGACAACATATGCAGTAGTAATCACTGATATTTTAAAACCCTGATGTTTACAAACAAGGAATGTCCTTATGTCCTATGAGAACAGTTAGTGGAGTTGTTGTTTTTATCTCCAAAATGATAAACTCTATGCTTTCAGCAAAGCTTCACTTCACATGAGTCTGGAGCTTGAATATACTGAAAAATGACGCTCATAATATTCAGGAAACTCCACCATGTTCTACGGATAAATGCACTGGTCTTCTGTGCTGATTATCTTTTTAGATTTTACATACATTTATGGAAAGTACTTTTTCCCCCATATGAAATTTGCACAGCATACCTTCTACGCATCACAAAACTTCATAAAACCCTCAAATAAATAATGCACTCCACAGCATATAAAACGAGGATTCAAGAGCAGTATTTATAGTTACATCAAGTACGATATCCAGAAAATGAAACTGTCACTCTCACCAGCGGCATAAGTTTCTATCTATTCAGGACAAAGTAAAAACAAAAATCTATTCCGGGTTAACATGTCTTTCATTACCTTCTTACACCTTCACCATCGCTAAAGATAATAATCACACTATAACATAAAAAAGGACAGCCTGCGGGTGCCACAGAAAATGTTATCACCCCTCCTATGGCGAAGACATGCAGCCCGCTGCAGCATTAACAGGATTGTGTTATTCATAAAGTAATCCCGTTGCGGGCAGGTCTGAAGGAAGGTATTCCCATTAATGGAAAACCAAGACAAACTCCGGCTCCCCAGGGATTCTGCTATTAGCTATAAATGGCACAAACACCCAGATCCAACAGTGAGGAAAATGGGGGACAGGGGTCAGCTTACGAAACACAGAGGGAATAGCACATATGGGAGGTCTGGGGATTATCCATAGTAACCTTTTACGGGGGTGTATCCCGACTGTGGAGAGCGTCACTCTCTGCCAGAGCAACAGCGGAGTAGATTCTGACAGTTTCCCCATTTCCACATGTCAGACAGACAGTTGAGGTTGACAGGTTAAACCCTTGAAAACTTAAAAAAAAAATAATAGTAATAATGAATGAACCATTATATTCATCAGCAATTATTGAACTATTCATTTGAGCCACAAAATGCAGCCAATAAAACTGTGAAAGGCAAGACGCACCATATTATATATAAATCAACGTATATTTATATTGAATGTGTGTGTGTGTGCACTAACATTCTGTAGCTGGATATACCTTCACTGAATTTCTTGAACTTTGACTGTTTACTCTGAAATGAATAATTGTACTTTCAGAGCATACAGAGTATCCCCCCTTTAGATTGTCAGGCTGAGTACAGTTATTTTGCTTTATAAGCCCCAGCACTGAGCATTATCACTGACCACCATTAGCATCAGTGCTAATCAGTCCTCACAGAGTGAACACTGCAGCAGGCCATTATGTAACCCTTTAGGCTGTCAAGGGGGAGGGTACTTGACCTATTTCGAACAAAAGCGTCAGACTAGGCTATACAACACTGCTGCATAGCATCTTCAGTGGGCAGCACTGGTATATCACAAACACAAATTTAATCATCTCATTTTCACTCAGTGTTAACTAAAGACCATTGTTACAGAGTACCTCGAATTACTCACGTTTATAAGACTGGATTTTTGTTCACCTCCTTAACCTATTTTTTCCCAGTTTAATATCTTGAATGTATAAACATCTGTGTACATTTATCAACCGACTGAGCTCAGTCAGACATTATGCGTGCCCAAACACAACCAATGAGTACAGCTCCAGTAATAACCTCTACTATCTCAATAATTCACTGTACTTCATAATTTATGACCATTTGTGTCAATAGCGTCATTTTAATTCAAGAAGAGCAGCACTGTTCATTTCATGCCACAATGAGCATTGTCTTACAAAAGAACAACAATAATCATTAAAAAGGAATCTAATAGGTAAAACAACTAGGAAAAAAATGCATAATGCTGAGTAGCAACCTACCTACTTTTCATCAAAGTCTAAAGGTCTGCATAACACTATATGCATTTCTAACTACGTCAATTTTATAGCAAATTGCTTCTTCTTAGCCTTCAAAGCTTACACTAGAGTTGGCTTTATTCCAAAATTAAAAGGAAAGAGAAGGCAAAAACATTAAAGAAACACTGAAGTACAAGACTGTAATCATCTGCTTTTCTGTGCGTGACTTTTTCGCTTGTACAACACCGCCGGACCTTCTGGTGGCACTACCAGTTCATTCGCTCTTCACTCCTGCGGCTTACACAATAATGTCCTTTAGTCCCATTAATTGCAGGTGTTAGACATACCCAGGATCACACCTACATTCATACACTCAGCCATCAATGACACACGCCATTGCAGCCCAGGGCAGTGTCACTTAATGCGTCGGCGGGTTCTACTCATACATAACATAGGCCTTTGTGTGACGCAGAATAATGTCCAAGAAGTTGAAGAGAGGATATCGAAAAGCTCTTAATAGCACAAATGATCCACTTAGAAGCCCGAGACCTGCAAATGGCAAACAGTGGGGTACAGATAATGCTGGATCATCAGCCATGTTTCGCAAGTGTTCTGTGAGTCTCCCAGTAGCTAGAAATGAGATCACAGATTTAAATACGCTATAACGTCTTACTTGAACTGCATGCTTCACTCAGTTAAAATATTTATATTTAAACCTATAGAAACACAATTTAAAAGACTGTAATTTACTTTATAAATTTAATTTTCAGTGTTGTAAATGGCTTTATCAGTATCTATTTCCACCTAATTCGTTATTTTCCATGGCATAAGTTGTTACAGAAAATCATATTTGCTTTAATGAAGGATTCAGAAATAACCCCTTTTTATTACTCAGATGATATGTTCTCCCTTCTCTCTCAGAGAAATAAGCAATGTACTAGGTAACAAAGTTCCACTAAGTGCATGAAAGGATTTTGTCCACTTATCTATTTATCTAGTACAGTATCTTGTACAATTATAACATGTACTTCACACTTAACAGTCAGTAAAAACTAGCAGCTAGATCGGAAATACACTGTTTGTAAAGGCAGCTGGTCACTACTCCCATTAATGAAATGTACTGAAATCAATTTATAGTAAAACAGCCTAGACAACGGGGGACACTCCAGGTGATAATCAGTGTCCTCTGAGTTTCACACAGGGCCGGTCAATCATGTTGGTAGCCTGCCAAGGTCCAAACTTCCAATTGGGCACCAACTTTCAGCCAATTTCATTTCACCTCAGATGGGGGGCACCAGTGGTGATGCTCGCCTAGGGCACCACATCGGCTAGGACCAGAACTGGTTTCACACATCTGCAGAAAATAAAGCAGGTGTACCTACTAATTGCAGACCACTTGCACCCCCTCGCCCCTCCCACCCTGCACGCAACCCAATAAACAAAAAATTGAAAATTTTAATTTGTAATCAGTGAGAATGCATTGCTATTCCTAAAGCTGCAATTGAAAGATGAATTATAGAGCCCTGACCACATTTGCACAGAAAAATAAACAAATTAACAGCAAATGAACCAATTAAAACTAACAACAAATATGCTAATTAAAGCTGTTGCTGGTCTAATGTGAAGAGTAATTCTTCACACTAGTGGGTTAGCACACACATTTAGCCGGATAATTATCGAAATGTAAATGATGTGAGTTTGTTTAAAACTTCTGACAAAGAAATACACGCCAGACTATTTGAAATATGAAACAGATAACATACCAAATAAGATAAATATTTATTGGACTGCTGGTAAATTGAACAGGGAAATTGGACCGCACACTGCGGGCAACCCCCCGGTTTGGAAAGTCCAACTTACAGAGAACTCGCACATATGAAAGAACTGCCATAAAACCTATTCAGGTTAAAAACAATGGTCCATAACACGGAACCCATGCACTACATTCTTATGCTTGTGAAAACGTGCCAGGCTTCAGTAGTTCATTTGCTCCAGGCACAGTACTGTACCACAGGTAGTTTTATTAATACTACATAATTATTATGCACTGTATAATGTTTGCGACTTACCTATGAATTTGACTTAAAGACAGACTTAGGGAACAGATCTTGTTCAAAAACTGGAGTCTGCCTGTATAAGAAACAATGGGACTATATCCAAATGATGGTACTGCAGAGGTGATCCTTCTTGGCTGGTGTGAAGGTGGATGGGGCCCCTTCTGAAGACCCCTGTCTGAAGAATCCTTCAATCACAGGCTAATTGAATCACATTTTAAAAACTGTAATATGTCACATATTTGATCATGGCAAGGTAGATGGTGTCAAGCCGATTGTGTATGGATTCAACAGGTTTTCAATCTGACGGGTAAAAACAGGTAAATCCCAACGTGCAGATAATATATTTTTTTTGTAAACTCTTAAAGGTTGGTTCTGAAGTTAAGCTTGAATTTAATAACTACTGAAACTGCAAAAGAAACCTGTGATCAGCTGTAAAATGCAAAGCAGTTTTTTGCTAGTGTTGTTTTAACACAGTTATGTTAGTAACAGTGTTTTAATGAACTGTATTACTTTTGATTTCACTTTTAATCTAGTAATACAATGCTGCAACGTTACAATGTTATGAACAGGCTGTTGTTTCAACTGTTTTCTCCCACTAACACTGATGAATAGTCAGTGTTTCAGCCCCAATCGGAAAGCATGTAAACCGTAACCATCATTGGTATTTTTAGAAGAAACTTTCCGAAACTTAAAAGAGGGTCTCAAAAGGCTCCACAGCAGAGGCTGCTGAACAGCAGGCTCTATATTTTCAATCAAGAATTTCTGTAAAGTAACATCGCATTGCATTCCACAAGCTGCCCAAACCACACCGGCTGACCCTATTTAAACTGTAGGAAAGACAGCAGTCTGATCATGGTCAGCTGGATTTTATTGCCTGAGGCAACAGCTAGAAGGGCCCTGCTAACCAATCACCATAGAGAAGCTAAAGGTCAGCCGAATCCAGCCCCTTGTATACAGTCTGCCTCCATACTAACACACAGTATTCCTTCTAGACTCTGTTACATGTCCTATCAATGTTTAATAACATTTTACCACCTTCATAATTAGAGAATGTCAAGCAGACTTGCCATTCCAGCTCAGCTGAATGGTTTACTATATGGATATATTATTTGTTTTAAGAGATACAGGCACTCTCCAGGTTAAGAATGTCCGACTTAGACTCGTACTTACGAATGGACTGTGATAAGGCTTCACAAATAAATATTTGCTTCATAAATATTACAGTTTGAAATAATGAACACACACACTACTTGTGATGCTTGTGAAAACATTGTGTGGCTTCCACAGATTGTCAGCTCAATGCTCATTACAGTATTATATGTAGTTACTATTATTATTACGTAATTATAAAGCACTTATTTTTCCAACTTACCTACAAATTTGACTTAAAGACAGACTTAGGGAACGGATCTCATTCGTAACCTAGGGACTGCCTGTATTCAGTGTTTTCCATCAGGGTTTACTTCTTACTGTTATTCTGAAATCTCTGAGCATCTAATATGGGTCTATTCGGTTTCATTAATACAAAGCATATGAACATGTGCCAGTCTGAGTGTGCTAGCAGTAGGTGGTTGTCATAACATTGGCGAACCAAAATGAGTCATAATATTCCAAGGGCTAGACATCTGGCAGGTTAAATGCATAAAGGCATAAACACATGATTTTATATATCACAGAATTAGTTTGTGTGTATGACGCCGTGTGCTTGGCAGATGAAAGTGATTCTGATTCTGAGAGAGTTCTTGCCATGTCGGCATTCAGTAAATTCCCCGAGCTACTTTGACATTCCCCATTTGCAGCAGGACGCCATGCGGCATGCAGGGTTTGAGTGCGAACACCGGCTCAGGCGCCTGCGGAAGTCAGGGGGAATGAGGATCCTTCAGCTGTCATTTTACTTGTCAGGATCTCTAGACAAACATGCACAATGTGAAAGAGACCACCGGTGTGTGAGAGGACTATAAAATTATTATTGTAACCATAATTATATAAATTGATGTCACAACTGCAATTACTTTACCTCTCACTATAGGGAAGTTCAATTCAAACGTCATAAGCAACACCAAATACCCCCATCAGACTGAAACAAATTGCCAATGTTAAGCAAAACTTGAAATGGTCCCTTTGTCTATCTTTCTTTGCCTTATTTTAAGCCAGTATCCAAATAACATCCCATTTCCCTTTCACAAGCCTATGCTACAGTGGATATAAAAAGTGTACACACCCCTGTTAAAATGCCAGGTTTTTGCAGTGTTAAAACTAAATGAAACCACAATAATTTATTTCAACCCTTTATTCCCACCTTTAATGTGACCTATAACCTGTACAATTCAATTGAAAAACAAATTAGGGTGAAAAATATAAAAAATGCAGAATAAGCTGGTTGCCTAAGTGTACACACCCTTAATGCTTTGTTGAAGCACCTTTTGATTAAATTACAGCATTCAATCTTTTTGGGTGCACAGCTGCCATTAATTAAAGTCACTGATTGACCCCAAATAAAGTTCAACTGTCCTAGTAGGATTTTCATGACATTTACTCAGTTGCATCCTACTGCAAAAGCCTTGGTCCGCAGAGAGCTTACAAAGCATCAAAGGGATCTCATTGTTGAAAGGTATCAGTCAGGAGAAGGGTACAAAAAAATTCCACAGCATTAGATATACCATGGAACACAGTGCAAATGAATGACCAAATGAAAACTGGTCAGGGAGGCTGCGAAGGGGCCTACAGCCTCTCACACACTTATGCAACCAGCTGATTGTAAATTTAAAAAAATTTTCCCCCCTTAACAGATTTTGTTTGTTTTTCAAATCAGATTGTACAGGTTACAGGTCACATTAAAGGTGGAACCGTTTTCGAAATGATTTATCATGGTGTTTTTACATCACAAAAAGCATTTCACAAGCATTTTATCCGGAGTGTGTATACTTTATATCTACTGTACATGAATTGGTTTTCTATTTCGACTAGAGCGTCTTAATCACTTTTGCCTTTTAAAAGTGCTTTACCATTTGAAATATGTACAATTTTTTCAGCATTCTATTATGTATGTATATACCCTGGTAAACGATACCTTTGGGGAGAATTCAGTGTCCTGCTGAACATGCTCCGAGCCCATCCAGCACTGCAGCTTCCGAGAGTGTATTCTGGCAGTCCAAACTCTGTTTGATCTTGCATTTGGCAGATCATGACAGTGACTTTAATATAATTTCCACAATACTGGGCTCTCCTCTGCCCTGCTGGATAGTGCTCAGAGTTGAGCCGAGTTACAGGCCAGTTCTTGGTTATGTTTCAAGTCACCGGCTTGTTCATTAGAGAATGCCTGGGCACTTTCATCTTTTGGAGTTACTTGTGCGAGTGGCTTGGACATTGTAATCATAAGTAGGTCCAGCACAGGCATGAAACTTATTCCAGGTATACCATACTTTTTCCCCTTATGAGTAATTAGGTGGTCTTAGTCATTTACTCCAAGGCAGAAAATTACAAATAATGAATTCTACACAGTTGCTGTGGATACCAATTTCACTTCAAATGCGATGCAAAGGGTAAATTGCTTGGTTTCTTTACCCATATGGACAGGAAGTCACAGCATTTGAGTAAACTGGGGTTAATGGGATTAGTTCCTTGTGGTTTGATGTTGGCTCACTTCACACAAAACTGGAAACTGGTTTACCTTTCAGGGCCTCAAACAAGACTTGTCAAGGCAGTATTTTTTTGTCCCTCCCATGTGAAGAGGTGGTGGAGCAAAAACACTGCTGCCTCATGATGTCCCCTACAGAGCGTTTGTAATATCGCAGCATCCTTCTGTGATAAGCACTACATTTATTTATGTTACCTTGTTCCAATGTAAAAGATGGTACCAGATGCATTCTGTCAACACAGAGGAAGCCTGTGATACCTTACCATACATGTACTAAGGAGAAATTGCTACTCTTGGGTTAAACAGCTGTGCCATGCAAGTATGGTGACTCCCATCTACATTTAGACTTAGTAAAATATCTAGAGGTGCTTGTCAAAAGCTGTATTGCAGTGAACAAGTCTGAACTTTAGCTCAATTGTTTTTGCAATAAATCATTGTCTGTTCCACATCTGACCATTTAAAACAGAAATATCTCCAGACAACAGATACTGCTCCTTTTTTCAGCAAAAGTTTGTGTCTTCAACAGCTTCTGTGTCCATTTTCACCACTCAGTAATGCTAATCCTGCGTTCGTTTATCTCTTTCCGAATCGCAACTCGGACAAAAACGTCCCTTCTTGTCGGAAACACGCCCCTTTTCCGAGGCTGAAGTTCGATTTGTACGAGATTCCCCGTGACGTCATTTTAACATGGCATTTTACAGATATTTCAAAATGTTTATATTACTAAATGTATTACTAGTTATGAATGTAATCACACGTGGTCTTTTATGTGAAGTAATACATGTCTTTCCATGAGCTTTCATTTGCTCAGATCACAATAACAGTGTGTTCATGGAGGCAGCCATGTTTGTTCCAAGTTATGTAGCACGAACGGGAAATTGGTCGGTTGTGATGTGTTGCACCTCAGACTTCGTCAGGATAATCGAACGCACCATAACGCAGGTAATCCACTGCATGTATGTTCAGCGGTGTACCAGTAAAAATGGTCCCCCCTTAAACAGTTTCCGCTGCACCACGTTCCGGACATTGTTTAGGCTATTTAAACCGGTATTATGGTATAAGAAAAATCCATATCATAACAAAAATAAATACCGGTTTTCGGTATGAACCGGTATACCGCCCAGCACTAGGCTGCAGGCTTGCAGCCTATGAATGATTGTTTGGATGCCAGCCGATGCACTGAAACCGGTTAGTGTCCTATTGAAAACATTAAGACAACTGGACAACTGCTATACGTAAAAGTTTGATAAAACAAAATAATGCAGTACTATTGTTGAGCTTGGCCCTAAACACTAAATGATCTTTGTTAAAAACCATACTCCATCCACTTCCAATTACAATGACCTAATATGGATATGATTTTTTATTACTGTTAAATCCCTATTGAGTATTTCACTGTGGACAACAGTTTAACATGAGTCAATGTTATTTCTACTGACGGCATTTCCATCCATCCCTCTTCAAACTACTTTTACTGGTCAGGATCGCAGAGAGGCTTGCATCCTAACCCAAGCAACATAGGGCACAAGGCCATGGTACACCCTGGTCAGAATTCCAATCCACAGGGCAATATTTTTCCACCTAAGATTTTCATTAATGAGCACATACATACACCCCTAAACAAAAAGGAAGAATATAATTACCTTAAAAAAAGCAGCAAAATTTTCATTTTCATGCAGATGCTTACTGCGTTTTATAGCCTATATCTATTTCACTCTGTATTGCGGCATGAACATTTGACACTTACATCATTGGTAAGTTAAATTCATTCATGAATAAAAAACCCAAAATTGGCTAAAAGACCGATTTTACGTGTTAATTATTGTCGTATCTGAAGCTGTCTAAGATGTAGAGAATTAAATTAGTGGTAAAGCTAACGAGATATTTAACTATATAGATAACTCTTCATAGTGAAAATCAACGGGGAAATTCTGTCCCCATTCATTATCATTGTTTCAAAGATTTTTAAAAATCCTGTTTATATGCATAAAACTGCTCCCACTTCAACACTCCTCAACACCTGCACATGATGATTCACATCTCATTCCGCTGTATAATTCAAAGATGCAGTCCAACCCATGCATGCAAAAT
>JAODKN010000042.1:10162352-10199068 GCA_026774425.1 Petrocephalus zakoni
CCCCCCCCCCCCCCCCCCCCCCCCCCCCCCCCCCCCCCCCCCCCCCCCCCCCCCCCCCCCCCCCCCCCCGGCCGCTGATTATTAATCGCGGCGATGTGAGGAAGCGGAGCATAAACGTGAGATCACTGCGGAGCGAGCGGTGACTTGGCAGGGCGTGTTAAAGTGCGCTAAGGTCCCCTTGCGCAAGGGTTAAATCGAGTGGGTTTTTTTTTTTTTTTGGTGACATGTGCCTAGACTAATAATTGACACAAACAAACACCTGGATTTGTAAAGCGATCGCACTCCTTACATTCGATTGTAGGGAGGTTCGGTGACGCAGACGGAGCAGGTTGGCATCACTTCGCGCGAATAAAAGGGAGATTTATTGTATAGCGCCCAAGACTGGTTATCAGTAGAATTATCCCATTGACGTCAGCTGCGTTGGAAGGATGATTGTAATTTGGGAGAGTGTGCAAATGAGTGAAGAAGAGAGTGTCAATGGGATTGTATAAATATGGCGATTATATAACGAAATCGAGCGCGCCAATAAATAATGTCAAGCGGACGAATGGTGGGCTGCAATCCACTGCCATTCGTTTGATGACGGGACGTATGCGGGTTTTTCACGTCTTTGTGCTTCGGGATATGCATACTATAATTTTTATTGTGTGACATTAAAATCCTGCTTAGTTTTCCCTCTGCCGTACAAACGTCTCACTGTTGTAACCTTCGTAACTTTGCTACGAGTCGCCAAGCCCAGGACAAAAATGCAGCGTGGCCAGTATTTTGTACTTGTCTCTGCAGATTTATATGCACCAGAAAATGTTAGGCGTATTAAAACTAACAATAAAGATACAATTTAAAAAAAGCTTATTTTGACGGACGTTTTTTACTATTATTATTATTCTTTACGTTAAACATTTAGAACACAATCATTCATAAATTTTTGGGAATTCATTGACGGCTCTTGCTGATTGGCTGATCCGATGCTTGAGACCAATAGCGGCTCTCCATGGTAAGTGTGACCTTAGCGCTGAAGATGCCGCCGATAGTAACTGCGAAATATCAAGTGAATATATGTAGCTATTACTGGCACCAGGACGACACCTGGATAAATGTCCTGCAGTGTCCCTTTTACATCAAGTGAAAATCAGGTGTAAAACGTCCTCTGTATTCTGTTGAGACTTACAGTCTGCAAATATTTCTAAGTGCAATACAATCGTCATCATTTCAAATTAAATTGAAAGCAGCTGCTATTTGACAGATGTGAGAAGTTTTATCACGTGACCTTCAGCGAAATGTCTAGTTATGATGATGACTACGCGCGCACACACACACACATACACAACAAGCTCTCACAGTTTATGTGTGTGTGTACATTTTTTATGTCTGTTGTTCAGTTCATATTTTGGTTTAGGTTTTCCTTTGGATAATACAATGCAACATCTGCATTAGATGCTGGGATAATATGAAGTGTGTTACCTCTATAATACCTAAAGGGTATCATATCCAAATTAGGTCAAATATGTTGACACAAACTTACTGAGTAACAAGGCATAAAATCATGAGTGCTCGTCTAATAAATATTGTGGAAGGAGCAGTGGTGAATATATAGTAGGCTTTTAATATGTTGTTTACAAAAATTACAGCACCAGCATGCTAGCCTGCGTTTAAGACAGCAGATTGGTGACAGAAGCAATCTGAGCAGGAAAATGATGGTGATTTGTCAATGGATGCAGTCAACTTATTTGGTTTTTCAGAATTACCGTTGTCATAAAAAGGCGATTTCTGATGCGTCCCCACTTATCCAGAGTAATTATGGTATTTGGCAAGATGCTGCCTGCCATTTTGATGTTGAGTTTGGTGTAAAATAATTTTAATGTCAGCATGAGGTATTTTACATTCATCTGTCACCTAACCACTGCAAGGTCATTTGGCTCAGGGTCACCCATGGTTGAATAGAGCCCGTCCTGTAGAATAGAGCTCACGGTAAAGGTGCACTTTGGATGGAATGCCAGCCCGTTGTAGGGCACATACATTGGCACATTATGAGTATTTTATAAATGCCAATAATGTCCGTGAAACGTTTGCTTAAAGTATTTTATTCAAAGAAGACCACACATGAAATGCCTTTGCACCAATATGCAGGTTGTATTTTGACCGATGAGTATATTGTACTAATTAGAGTAATGTAACTCTGTATTTCAGTCTCTGATTAAGTGTGCGTTGTTAGTCTGTAGGGATGGAAGGGTGCTTCAGCAGGTATAGCACCAATCTTGTATCTGGGATCCACCAACTTAACTCCAGGAAGAATTGTTCTGTTTTACCACTGGGTGAATTATTCATCCCAAACTCTTCTTGCAAAATTAGCTATATGATAACCTTTTGAAAATGGACTACAAACCATCTTGGGTAAAGCTATCTGTTACACATTTGAGTAATGATATTCTGAGCAATACAAAATTGACCTCTCAGGTTTCATCCACATTCATTTCTTAACTGGCTTTACAAAAGCCTTATTTGTAACATTTATTTATGAACAAATATCCCCCACATGATTTAACACCTGGTGCTGCTTCTTCGACATTTTCATTGCTTAGCTGCGAGTTTCTCAGGAGTAACATTCTGTTCCGTCTTTTTTTTTTCCCTCCAATTGTCCCCTTTGCCTTTTTTATATTTTACTTAATTTTAAGTTCTTCTCTGTTGCATCATGCCATTCAACTCATACTTTGCTGTATTTGTTACTATCTAGCTGTCGTGTGCTGCTGGACATTTATTAACGAAGAAGCTGGGGGACAATACTAGTCTGGGTCGTATGCAGTGGGCCTTCATGTCACGATTTCGCGTCCGGTAGTAGCTTAAAGTGGCCTGCAGGCCTATATTTTGGTCAGCTCGGGCTAATCACTGGTGTACTGACGATGGTCTTCAACCTGTCCGTACACGGACAGACGTGTCTGTAGTAAGGCACAATTGCGTTTGTGCCTAAACGTTTTGAATGAGAAAAAAGAAAATATGCCGCTAGGATGCTGCTTCCAAGCATCATCTTGTGATGTTCCCGTCGAGTTTTAAACACAAATTTTTATTCATTTATTTAAAGGAGCAGCTTTTGCGAAAAGGATTCAATGATTGTGTCAGAAAGTCCTAGATTTAGACTGCTTGCTTTTCTGAAATTATCTGGGATTTATATTCCCATTCATGTAGTGGTCAGGAATCTGTAAAATATGTATTCTGTTATTTACATGCTACAGGACTTATTGGTTAATTACATTTCGTTTGACGTAGCTGATTGGAAGCATTTGACTGTATATTATTAATGTTGAAGACTGATTTGTAGCATCTGCCTGCCATGAGACGGATTAGCGGGCCTGTTTTTTTTCTTAGTTCCAGAAGACGTCATCCTGATTTGCATTTCCTCATCATGTGATGTGGTGGGCAGCCAACAGATGAGGCTCTCTCTTTAATACTTGTCTGCTCATGTCAAGTTTTTTTTAATCAAAACCACCATCTCTTTAGTCATTCATCATGAATCGATTAGAAGACTTGCTCCTTTGAAGATTGCAACATGAAAGCATATAACAGATATATATGATCACTTTTAATCTGATCGTATTAAAGCTTAATATTAAAGTTTTACTTAACTGAAGTCTCATTTTGTTTCTGATACGCACCTGTCACAGGTGTTTCTACTCAAGTGTGTGTTAGCCAAGCCCAGTGTGACCAGGCTCCTCCCTCTACAGATTATTTCCTCATCTGCAGCTCATCACCTTGTTTGCATGGTTAGGTATCTTTGGCCTCTCTCAATGTGCAGGTTATTCTCTATGTGTTCTTCCTCCTGTGTTGCCCTTGCATAGCCTGCGAAATGCGGGTCGTGTTTTGACTACTGATTTTGGATTATGAATGATCGCCTTTTTAATAAACATCATACATTTGAAAGTGTGAAGCGACCGCATCTTTTACCTAAAGGAGCTGCAATATGCACACTTTAAAAAATCACAGACGATTGAAAAAACTCATCCAATCCCAATCATCATTGCTAAAAGAAGATCCAAAGCAATAGATCCCTTGCTATTTGGAGTGTTTTTAAATGAAAGAATCTGTAGATGTTGATATTGTATCATGTAATATTTAGAATCTGAAGCCCAGCATGGTTTTGTTCAGTTTTTTGTGGTTTTGTACTACACTGATGTTCCCTGCTTGGCTGAGCTAATCATACTTGTCAGGAAATTGAATTGTATTGTGTTGTGTACAATGAATAATGATTTAACAGTTAGTATTGGGCTGCGTCTCTGTGCAAATGGGTCTGTGTAGTCATTTTTCCCATTATTGATCTTTCCTTATCTTAATATTCATGGTTATAAATATACCATCATCTTTGCAGACCTGTAAGATCATGGTGGCATATTATATAGTCACGAGTCCTGTTGCAGCTAACACAAATCTGTGGCTATGTTGTGATTTATTTAAAGTGAGAAGATGATGATTTCTGGTATATTACACAAGATTTTTCCCAGCTAGCATGTAGCCCCACACAATTTCTCTAGCCAGTTAATTTTGAAATTCAGAATCACAAGGCTCATTTATATTCTGGTCATATCTGTAAATCTGGCTTCCTCACTATATATAGCATGCATTCATTTGTGAGAAGTTCATTCTGACATAATAAATAACCATGAGAAGTCGTAATGATTAGACCTTTTTATCTGGCACATTAAACAGTGCATTATTATAGAATAAAATGCAGCCTTCCTCTGAACAGAAACTGATAAATGTAAATCGCAGACTATCTGTTTGTGCTGCTCACCACGCATTGTGCTGTTGTTTGGATGGATCACCATAATGATTTCTTGTTGTAAACCTGGGAAAGGACATCGTTGACATTGCCCTCTAGGGGAAATCATTCATGTTCACCTGGAAAGTACTGATATTGTTCCTGTTGCATTTTTATTATATAAGCACAATATTCATGTGCGGTAGATTTATGCAATGGACAAAGATTCTACAGGTAAATTGCAAAAAGAGTTATTTTTGTTGTTCATTTTATGATTTAAATCTCTAGGGTTGTAGGGATCTCTATGGGTCTGTAGAAATATCTATATCTTTAAAGGAATCTCTCTGTTTCTGTAGGAACATCTATAGGTAGGAACATCTACAGACATGTAGGACTATTTCTAGGTCTATTAGAATATCTATAGGCATGTAGAAATACTGCTAGGTCTATTAGAATATCTGCAGGCATATGGAAATATTTCTAGGTCTTTAAGAATATCTATAAGCATCTCTCTAGGTCTGTAAGAATGTCTGTAGGCTTGTAGGAATCGCTGTAGTTCCCTGGATAGATGAGTTTTGAACCTTGCATGAGATAAACCCTCAAAGTTGCTGAAGGGTAGCCAGCAAATCCCATATAGGGCTAACTACAGGGTCCTTTCCTTCCAGTCAGCCTCAAACAGTTGTAAATGGAGATGAATGACCTGGGTGCAAAGGTGACATGTTTAACTGGGTTATCTAGTTGCTGTTAAGTGGTTCACTTTAAGTAGAAAAATTTGCAAAGCACATTTGTGTGATGGCATGCAGCATTGAATAAAACAACCACCAAAAACTGAAAATAGGGTATATGGGCAAATAAAGAAACGAGACATAAACAGCACACAAAAAGAGCACAATGGCATTTTATTTTTATTTTTACTGTAGTGAAGTGTAGCTACAAGCTATGAATAGAATGTTTTATTAATACAATCAGGATGTTATATCAATTTAATTATGTATTTATGAGGAACTAACAGCGACATAATATATTTCTAGAAGCCCTACTAATTTTAGAATTTTTGCTTAAAGAGCCTTTATAATAATCTGGAATTTAATTCCTGTTCATTTTTTGAGACCAGTGTTTCTCTTGCCTGAAACCATGCATGGAAACACAGTTTATCTTGTTTTTCGCCCTCCCCCCCTCTCTCTTGTTGCTCGCTGAAATCTCTACAAAAAGTCATGGCAGTTCTCAAGGGTCTTTTTCATGGCTAGTTCAGACGTTCGACTTCTGAGCTATTCAAATTCATTCCGCCGGCGTAAACTGAAGTCGCCTTTGTTGGTTCTCAGCACCTCCTCCATAGGCGCCCTCATCAATCCCCCTGCATGAAGACGCCTCAATCCCAACCAGCCACCACCAAGAAGTATATTAGAATTTGCCTCTCATCTCACACACCTGCCTCCCCTCTTCACAATCCACTTGGAAGGAAGGGTTGGCACCCTTAGTCAGACCTGACTTCAGCAGAGACAGAGAAATTTATTCAGCCTCATTCTGGCACACTGATACATTTCCAGCCCATCTCCTTTTGCCACTGCGGTACGGTGTAAGTGTGTAGTGCTGGTTTGCCCACACACTTCCTCCACATTCGACTTGGGTTGTCCCCTTCCAATAGCTAGGGACTGTGAAGGACTTCCATGACAATGACTAAGAGCAGCTAATCTCCCTTAGCCTCAGTTTTGCTTCCCGTGGGTTTTATGTAATAGATCAGATGATCAGGTTGGGACTCTTATAGCTGGTGACATCTTCAGACATCTCATACCCTATATCCCTGTTTCCTGCTTAGGTGGACCACAGGTGCCGATGATGTGGCACATGGTCCATAAGCACTTTCGCTTTCATTACGTGGGGTTAGGGTATTTATTCTCACAGCCAGCAAATAAAAAGGCTTCCTCATCAGCGATGGCACATTTGTTCTTTTACCTACATCAGTGTTAATTGTCGATTTATGGCTTCCTCAACCATTCATGACTTTGACTCACCGGGGTCCCGAAAACGAGACGAGACCTTTCAAAGGCTGGGGCATTCTGAGAGGGTTAGGTGGGTCTGCCAGCATTATCCCGACCACCCCGGACTTATGCTGTGTGTCATCTGCAGCTCACACAGCTGGCAGGAGGGCCGCGCAAGTCGAGTGGCTAGAGGATATTGCCACGAAGTAGCATGCGGGTTTGAGAGGAAAGGTGGACACATGGTGCGGTAGCTAGGAAGCGAGCTTTGCGTCGCAATGATGACTTCATGGCTGTCAAGACTTTTTCTGCTGTTTCTTTTAAGTACTATTTATTTGTTACTTATCTGGAAGATTATTTAATATTCTAATATTTTAATCTAATAATTATGATGCTGTGACTGTTCCAGAGCAGAAAGAAACTCTGTGTGCAATTTGTTATGTTTAAGAGCAGCATAAGCCTTCTGTAAAGCTAGTAAGTTTCCAAAAAACGGTGTGACGTGCTGGCGGTGTTGGGCAGAGCTCTCCAAACACATGAAATGGCAGCCAGCTTTTTTGAGAGATGACTTCCGGCAGCCACTTCCGGGTCCCTGTAATCGATCACCTCGTTGAGTCACTCAACACCTGTACCATAGCCACTCAACACCAGCGGACCCGAAGAGGGAGAACAAAAAAACAAAAAAACAGGACGTGTGACATGGCAAACGGCCATTTTATTCCCAGAGCAACCCGCGACGCTACTTATCTCTGTAGCAAGTAGTGTTTAAGTAGTGTTGACAAGCGGGTGCAGAGCCGGGGTGCTGCCATGACAGTGATGCCTTCAGAAGTGTCGAGGCTTAGCAGTCGAATGCTAAACAGCTTTAGACGGGTCCCGCACGCACACACGAGCACCCGCCGCCAGAGGCGGATTCCCAGCCGCGATTCAGTAGGCCCAACCAGCGGATGGACCAAGTTTGGGCGTAGGGGGAGAAAAATAATTAAAACCAGTGCCATGCTTACCTGTGAAAATGTCGCGATGGGTGAGTATACAACGAGGAAAAGCTAATTCGCTCTTGAGCTATTTATCTGTATTTCAAATTCATTTACTGTCAAAGCAGGAATTGAAATCCATTTACCAATTAGCAGTCCCCGCAAAAGCAATGAGTCTTAAGAAACAGCCTGGCAAGTGATGCATTCCTCGCAGATAAATAAAGAATTCTTTTTTTTTTGCATCATCCTCGCGAATGATTAGTATGGTATGATTGTCCTCAAATCGTTTGTGTTGCTATATTAAGTTTTGTACACTCAGGCAGGGCGGCAGCAAGACGTGCGCTGATTAGCTTTTCACATTTAACGAACATATTCTTCCAATTGGATAAAATTTTGTCAGCAGCGTTTCTGTCAGCAGGTGTAGATTCAAGATGGCGTCTCTCCGTGCAGCTTTAATGCCGTCTTTTCATACGTCCTGCGCTTTCTCCCCTAATAAGGCGTCATGCCTGTTGTGGCTCAGATGCGGATTAAATGACTTTGACCTCAATAAGACACTTCCTCACCTGATACAAATGAGAAATTTCGCCAGATGTTTCTCCAGTCGCCTGGCTGGTTTTCGCATCATAATGTAATTTTTGTTAGGCTAAATCTATTGTAGCTTCAGGTATTTGAATTGCACACGTTTTTTTTTTGAGTGTCCTGCTTTTAGTACCTCGCAGGAATGTCGTGTACTCAGGTGGGATTTTTCAGATGGAATACATTTCCTCACTTATTACACATCGACGACTATCCCCCAAGATTTACCTAAGGGCATCTTGTACCTTGACTCTATATAGACCGATACGTTTCCATCAGACATATGTAGATTGCACTTGAAGTTAATATTTGCACAGTCTGAAATTATATTAGTCTGAGATCACACATGGAGCAGACATGGGGAAGAGGATTGTGGGTATGCAAACACTGTTTTTATTCCTTGCACAACTTGACTTTGATGAACTCCTCATGAATAATGTATCAGTGTAGCACTATTGATCCACTGATTGGTTGAAACCTCAATATGCCCCCCCCCCCACCCCAGACTTCCCTATAGTGTTGACTTCTCTAGCTAACACCCTAGTGCACTTCTCCTCATCAGTTTTCCCAGGACAAGAAGGGTGTCTCATTTTTTTTGAACATGAGATCCACATCCAGTAATTGTGTTATAATTGCTTCTTCTGTCCCCAAAATTGGGAGGAAAGATTTTAGCAGCTCTGTGCTTACATTGTGGGCTGAATTTGTCCTTGTGAAAACACTGATGCTTCGGCCCTTGTACCGAGCCTGACAGAACCACCTGCCATAACCTATCCTGCCTATTCCTGACTAATTGTCAATTCTGGGGACGTTCACACCTTGAGCCAGCGAGGAGAGTCAAAGCAATTAAGTAGGCCTGTTGAGAAGTGTGCCCCGAGAACGGACCTCTTCCGACAGGAAGTGAGTACGAGAGGCTGGCGGCACAGAGGCCAGAGCCCAGATGGCGATCGCGGACGGCTGTGCGCGACAGTACTTGACAGATGCGCAAGACAT
Organism: Petrocephalus zakoni; assembly: GCA_026774425.1. Lineage (NCBI taxonomy): Eukaryota > Metazoa > Chordata > Actinopteri > Osteoglossiformes > Mormyridae > Petrocephalus > Petrocephalus zakoni. The sequence goes on from JAODKN010000042.1 coordinate 10,171,610, forward strand.
TTCTCTCTGCCTTTTTTGAGTTTGACTGCACCCCCACACCCCTAAACAGCCCCCTCCCCAGCAAACCCAGGCCCTGCTGGCTCGCACGGTCTGCTTGTTCCTGCTGGGTCTGCATAGTGACTTTATTAAGTCTTACGGATGAGTCCAGGCCTCTGAAGGAGAAGGAGGAGGTGGCCGTAATGGAATTTTATTGCCTTTCTTGAGAGCTCGTGCCTGTGAAGTAGCCTGCATTCCTTTGCTTACGGCGGGTTTACAAACCTTTGGCTGCAAGCCTGGCCAAATGCGGCACCCTCCCCAAAATATCATTATCGGGTTTGGTGATTACTTTCATTATCCAGGATATCCTGCCTGCAGTAAAAACAGAATTTAGAGACGGTGTCGGAACAAGAAGTAATAGGCGAGATCTTCTGCCCGACAGGTACAGCTGGAGAGAGCTAGCAGTGTTTTTATTTATTAACTTTTTTGCATGCTGTAAATCTCAAACCTCGGCGAAAGAGCAAGACTCCCGTCTTGGCGTGGTCGGACCGTAATGTATGTAAAACAAGCACCTATGTTTTTCTGCTGTTCCTGCCATCTTGAGATGAGGCATTTGGATGAATATCTAAGGGATTCATATCATGCCGCATTTTTTCATAGGAGGACAGAGCGTGAAGAACAAGGTTTCATGGCGAACGCTGACCTTCTCATTTCCATTTGCTGAGGTGTTTCTTTAAAGGGCCTCACCGCCTAACAGCTTCTCCCGTGTTATGTCCGCTCGACTTGGTGTGGAGCATCATGCGCCTCATTGGAATTACAGTAGGCGGGGGGTCTCCAGAGAGCGTCGACGTGTTTAAAAATGAATTAGCTCTATAATAAATGAGATTATTTGGCATCTAATCTAGTAACAGTCTTGGCAGGAAGCACTAGCATCTCGTGTTTGTTCCTATAATGTAATGCGCCCTGAAATCCAGTAATGACATGAATTCTTTGAAGATAATAGTGCTGTTAGCTACTGGATTTCTTTGTGGCGTTCCCGTGAATACAAGTAGAGCAGCCTTGTTTAAACGTAAGGTAACGCTCTTGTAAGCGTACAAAAGGGAGCTTGTAGTCCACTAATAGTAATAAGGGTCTCTGATTGGTGGGAGCCCCTATGTAGTAACCAAAGGCAGGATTGGATCACATCCAGTGCTGAGATGTTTCCAAGGCACCCTTTCATCATTATCCAATCAATATTGCTTAATAAGGCCTAGTCAGTGACTTTCCTGCTCCCTTTTACCTTAATGTTTAAACGACGGGCTTTTTTCTATCAGGCAAAAATGTCTCTTTCAACTAGTCAGAAACGGTTTTTGAAAGTGTTATGTGATTGGAAGTGTACCTGTTCCTCCCTCTGCTACTCCCAGAATGCCTCTCTTTCTCTGTATATGTGTGCTCCGGCTACTGCGATTACTTCACGGGCAGCTGTTGTAGACTACAGTACGAAACATGCTTTGATCTCAAATGGCCTTGACAGACATTTTGAGTTTAACACCGTATTGGTGTTCTGAGGTTCTAAAACTAGGAATTTCTAAATAATTCAACTACAGCCTGTGCCACCAGAGTTGGAAGGGAAAAGAATATAGAAAGCAGCTGTTTTTAATGAAAGGACACATCTTCTAGAGTGTAACAATTTATTATAAATAAATTCCTAAATTAAACACTAACTGAGTGTAGAAGTGTAGAGAGACTAAGGTCTTGTCAGGATTGCTTAGATACTTGATTCAGCTAAATTGGAAGCTAATTCTACTCTTGTGTCAAATATCTGAGGATTAGAATGAATTTCAACATTCATTTGAATATCTCCTGTATCTTCGCATTTTTTTTCTTTTTATTCTATTAGTGCTCCTTGTTTGGCTGTAGGTCATATAGCAAATTATTCTGATAACAATGTATGTGAAATACATATTTGTAAAAAGACACTAAAGATGTACAGGGGTAGAAGATGTTGACCAGCAGCTCAGGGTTTCAGTCCATTAAGCATGATTGGAATGACCTGGAACCTTGAACGACAATGATTTCCTTTAAAAAAATGATAGAAGTGAGACATTCATTGGCTAGCAGTAATCAATAGCAAAGACCAGCCATGTTGCTAAGGAATTCGGTTAATTGATTTCAGTGTTCATATGGATTGATTGCTTTCACATAATGGAGCATATGAACGAGACAGGAAGCAGTTTTAATATTTTGGTTGTAGGTTCCGCATCCAAATTTGTGATTCAGTGTTGTTTCTGCCTAGGGCCGTCTACGTTAACTGTGGGTGTAACACTTCACACCCACTCCTTAAACCTTTAAATAAAAATTCCAAAAAAGCAAGACACAGTCATATATCAAATGTATAGCATGAAATCTGTGAGTTGTATTGTTATAAAAATACCTAGCTTTGAATTTGAATCTGGCAATGTGGCCAAATCATTGTAAAAACTATTCTTGAGCTTCCGTGAGTATTGTTAACAAGCTAAACAACCTAAGCGCCTAATAAAAATGGAAAATGTTAACCAGGTTGGCTGGTGGTCCTACATTCCTGTGCTTGTGTAAACTAACCTGTCAATTAGAAAATGCAAACGCACCCATATCTCAATATTCTGTCTACATCTCCACAGAACAGAGCTCTCCTCTGGCCCCTGGTCACCTTCCCAAAGGAATTCTTCACTTTACATATGATGGATGTGTGCTCAGGGTCTTGGGAGGCTTTCCTTACTGTTCTTTACGGATGAAAACATCAAGGTTTAATCAGAGGCTGGTAATTAACATTACTTTTTTCTAGGCAAATGCACTAATAAATTCTATGAAGAGCTAACCCAGAAGGGACACTCTGCCATCCCATGCCTTATAGATCACACCCTGGCTAATGTACTCAAAGGAGCAGATTGCGTCTTCGGAAATACTCTTCATTCCATCCTGCCTAGGAAATGGGAAAAAACTTATAATAATTAAAAAGGAGTTCAGGTAGGCTGTGCTGGACACAAGTAGGCAATGGAACTGAGGAGGAGTAAAAGAGGAGGATGGAAGGAAACATAAACGAATAATGACACCAGGTCCTCTCTGTTTATCAATTACCATGTACAATGTTCTCGCTTTTATTAGGCAATTAGCTGCAGATCTGGTAGGAATGAGTGTTAATGAGAAAGCTGGTGATGAAGCCATTAGCCCCACCTTAAGGAGAAGATGTTCGCTTTAGATCAGGATGGCGTTTCATCTGCAGTTAATTACTCAATTTGGGCTTCAGATGTTTGGATTCCAAGGTCCCTTCATTACCCCAAGCATGTTAGAAGTCCCTGATCTTGTGAGCACTAGTGATGTTGCAGATTATCCATCAAAGGACTTCTGGGTTCCTCACACGGCACATCCAGTCAGCCGCATATTCCATAATCTTGTGTTTTTGATCAGATCTTTTTTATTGTTTGGCTTGTTGGACGACTGGAGGGTGCAAAGGTATAACGTCACGATACCCACGAGCCCTGCATTACTAATTCTCGCAATGCAGGAAGCTTCGGGTTTTCGCCGTGATCTCCGGAGCATGATTCATTTTCCCCATTTAATTATTCACAACCTGGCTGAGTCGCCCTCACTGCCTCTGACTGTCTGTCACATAAAGAGGCACCATTGTTGCTTTTCCACCTCTGCAGTTTCCACTAGATTAGATCACAATCATCAATCACGTATCTTTGCGAAAAGCTCCCGCCGTTACTCAACGTATGATAAAATGTCGTTTTATGCCCCTTGTAAGGAATTGAAGGTAGGTATTAGCACAGATATAGACTATAGAAAATATTTGCTGACAGTTAAACAAGGAAGATGCCGAGCGTATATTGGTACAGATTATTGGAGCACTGATTGCATCTTCCCCCAGAATCGCATTATATTATTTCGGATCTAGTCCGCCAAAGAGGAGGCACTTTTATGGCCCCTACTGCAAGATCTATGTATCTGCCCAGTGCAATGAGGGTGACAGCACCCGTGCAAGGTCATTTTATGGGGTTTATTTATGGCCCGGATCGGGACACAAAGAGAAACAAGTGGCACTATCGCATTAAAAGTAGGTAATATGTGGAAGGTATCATTTGTTAAAGGGGCCTCCTTGAGTTGCGTAGAGGGGAAGGACCAAGAGGTGTGGAATAGAATGCAAATGCATCATCCACATAAAACAATCCACTATCTGTGACAGGACCAGAGGTGTCAGTTTCAGGTCCAGAAATAAAAAAAATCCAGACCAGGATTTTGTTTTAACCAACTAGTAGAGCACTCTGTGACTGTGACTCTTTATGCACAACTGATTGGTTGAAACAAAATCCTGGTCTGGATTTTTACTTTCTGGACCTGAAATTGACACCTCTGGACACATTGTTTTGTAGTTTGGAAAATCTGGCAAATACAAAAGTGATTCTCCTCATATTAAACTTGGGTACTAATATATCAATTACGTTGGAACACATTCGCGGTGTAATATCCCTCGTTGTAGCAGCACTGACTGTACTCTTAAACAGCATTAGTCACATATTAATTTAAAGAGAAGCAACTTGTTTTTATTATACACATGCGTTTCTGGCACAATGATCCAATAATTAGGGATCACCAGACAATATTGATATGTACCTGATGATAAATTATAACACTGCACAAAAAGAAAAGAAAATGTAAATCATTCATTGTCTGCCCTTAAGATAGTGAAATACATGCCATTAAAAAACACATTAAAACACTATGAATTAAGTTCTTCTATGATGGGTTGGTGCCCCATCCTGGGTTGTTCTCTGCCTTGCACCCATAGCCTCCAAGATAGGCCGAATAGGACAAGCTGTTCCCGAAAATGGATGGATGGATTAAGTTCTTCTACTTTTCGGTTGTCAGTTAATTAAAATGAACCCTGCCTATTAAAAGTGACTACAGTCAATTTCTCCATAATAAGCTTCTTTTCTGAAAGGCAGCTGCATTCTTTATTCGGTCTTTCCTTGGTAACTGAGGTTTAAATGCGCAGCATTAGCAATAACCTAGAGGTACTTGTCTCTGCTATGTGCACTGAAAAAGGTTTTGGTCTCCTTTACAGCCCATTGATTGCAGGCAACTTTTTTCATTGGACAATAAGACACAGTCGTAGCACCTGGGATTCTCAAATTGCTGTTCAAACCATTCATGTATATATGCAATGGTACATTCATTTAAAATCTAAGACTCTTTCCTTGGATGGGCAGCCCATAGTAAGCTGGCACTGATCCACATACTGTGTTCATTACTTTTGCTATAGTAACCTACACCACATGAATTTGAGACCAAAAGATCCCTGAGGTCAGGACCTCTGCTATTTCACACAATGAGAGGAGAAAAAATATATAGACTGCTCTCCAACTGACCCCAGGAAATGTTGTAACTAAACTAAAGAATACTTCATGTATATTTTAAGTAGACGATATTTGTAAAATATAAAAGGCCAGTCCTTAACTGAATACATTGACCCCCCCAGCAAAACATAAAAAAATCAAATACAGGGGGAAAAAATAACAATGCTAAAGGGCAAGTTTTGATGCTTCAAATATTTAACAAATATTTATGCTTCAAATATCTTGGACTGGCAAATTTTTTGTTCTTCATTTATCGCATTTATAATATTCTTTTACAGTTTCTAATTCAGTCATTTTTGCAAGTATGCTGTACCTACAGTATTCCATGAACCTTAAGAATATGCAGGTCAACACAGGCTTGTTTAGTTAAGTTTTGCAAAATATCCATAACTGTAAGCTCCAGGCTCACCGTAACTCTGTACTTGATAAATAGGCAGAAGATTACTAGCTATGAGTATTGAATACATGCAATGAATGCGTTTAACACTGTAGTAGTGTGAACAAAACCAGTGAATGAAATATGAATAAAATGGTAGCACTGTAAAGTAATTGTTACGTCCAACTCCGCCCAGTGTGTTCAATCCCTGTGTTTCCTCGGGCATGGCTCTAAACCAGCTACACCTGAACCTTGTTAGGATGAAGAATCATGTTCATATTAATAATCTGCGATAACTTGAGCTATGTTTAACATAACATTTTAATATCCAATATTTTAAAGGTCCTTAGAGGGAACGGATAGCCAGAATACGTGTAATTCTGTGTCAATACTGAATGTGACACTGCATGTAACGAGGCCATAACGTGTTTTATACATGAAAAAACAATTTAATTCACACTTTTTTTTCATCTGAAAGGTCAGATGCATAAAGGCTAAGTTGAAAATCCTGTGAAAGGATGTGACTGACTCAGAGTCAATGATTTCCTTAAGTTTACATGTGCTAATTAATGTGCGTAACATTACAGGGTGTCCTACCGGTCCCGAATTGCATTTATATTTTTGTTATTTTGTCACTTTTGTCCAAAGTGACAGACAAGTGAGACAAATAGCACATTAAGCATGGCCGGGCTGAGCTTCCTAGGAATGCCACAAGCATAAGTATTATAGGAGAAAGAGCTAGACATCATCTTCCAAACAAAGCAAGAACCTTAATAAGACAGTTATTCAAAGCAGCAGAGCATGCAGCATTTATTGTGTCCAGGGACCTTGTTGTGATATTGGTGAATAGAGACATTCCTGGAACATATGGGTCTTTAGGCTTTTCTTGAAGTTAGATCCAAGTGCAAAATTTGTTTACAACATCCAAAACACAAATCAATTCAATACAAATCAATTTAAGCTTGACATAGGTCAATCAGTTACTAACAGGGTTTAGAGGGTGATCGAGAATCTAGAAAATATAAGCGATGCAAGCAGGAGTGATACACTGTGCAGAGCTAAAAGTAGTACTCACATCACAGTACAGAGTATAGCGATGAGATAAGGCCGAGTAAGGAGCCTGAGAGTGCGGGGTCACGGTATCAGTTCGGGATTACATTACGGATTTCCGCGGGAGCTGACCTCCTAGGAATTTTAACATCCCTGTCCAGTTATACATTCTAAGGTTTTCGTGATTTGCAGATCTTCGTGTTTTTTTTTTAAGTCGGACCTGGCTAGGTCAGCAAAGTAGCTGGCAGTACAGCACAGATATAACCAATCAGGTGACTGGTATAGACGGTTCACTATTCAGGCAAGGGTGACCTTTGCCGACTTTGCATTAATTACACCAATTTCTAGTGGGGTATGGTTCCTTTCTGCTCTGTATAAAACAGTTAAAATGCTTTGCAACACTGTTTAGCTGAATGCAAGGTTTTATGAGACATTTGTTAGAAAGATGCATCAGACTCACATATACACGGATGTGAAAACAATGTGACAACAATGACAGAGAGGAGACTCTTTTCAACCTATCTCCAGTTATGAAGGACATAAACTACAACATACTGTACATGTCTTGGTGTGTTTTTGCTGCAGCAAGTTTGAATCACTAAAGGTGAAAAAAACCTGACATAGCTAGGGACACAAGTTACATGACTCACAACTCGAATTGTGACTCCATAGCAAAAATGATGGAATGACTTGGACTTGAGGGCACATGACTTGAAGCTTGACTCGGACTTGCGATGCTTTAATTCGAGACTTGACTCAGTCTTGCCAAGGAGTGACCTGCTCCCATCCCTGGTTTACAGAATGAAAAATAGTAACAAATATACAGTAGTAACTGCTTGAGATTAAAGATGCACCATGATTCATTAATGGTGAATAAGCATGTGATTGGTATGTGACTAAGACTTAGTCTGTGGTTAATCAGTATATAAGTAAGACCATAATACTTTATTATTTGTGTTCCGTCAAGTAAACTGGCACTGTACTGCCTGCTACAATGGCAAGAGAGCTGAGGCTCCCTGGATGTTGTTGCTTTGTCAGGGCTGCCCTGACTACCGAGAGGGGGTGCGGGATGATCTGGTACTTCAGCTCCTCATTAGGATTCTCTCCCTAGAGGCTCTACAGTACAGACTATACATCATAACACCTCCCACCCCAAACTAAGTGCCACCTGCCTCTCCTACCCACCTGCAACACTACACACCTTTATTCTCCGAACATTTACAGAGCACTCATGTCAACCATGAAATGTATAAATGGCATCATTGTGCATATTCATGTCTAAGTTAATAAAACTGGCTTAATTATGCTCTCACTCCATTTAATTACTCTTGGAATAAATTAGCAGAAAGTATATTGTGCAACTACTTTAAATCCAAAATCTCTGCAAGTTCATTATTACTATGAAACGTTACATTTATATCTGTTGTCCTCACTGTAAACCATGAAATGTTTCTGTGATTTTCATTAATTTATTATATATATATATATATATATATATAGTACTTCATATCCTTAAATGCTATCAGTTTGCTTTACATTTCATTTTAATGCACTGGTTTGCAATACACTGCATTATACGGTGTCAAAGACATCCATTATATCTTTTATGCCTTGCTGCAAAAACTTTGAACATCTGATTTATCCAACAAAAAGGATGCTACTATTTAGTCGCACATTTCCGCTGTTGTGCTTCCATATACAGCTTTGTGAAATCATCGAAAAATATAAACTAGCCCTAATAAAGTTTCTGTGTAATCATTGCTCTGTCTAACATGTATATTCATGATGCTAAATAAATGCAGTGCAGTTTTGTGTATTCCACTGCCATACTCAGTAGTAACCTGATGCATTGTGGTTTAGTGCCTGTTTTATTTCATCCTGAAGACAGTAAACAGCAACTTAAGAGGACATACATAGCATTTACTTAAAAATTTACTTCAGAGATAATTCCGTGCACCTAGACATCCTTGGATATAAAAACAAGCTATAAAAACATACTCACACGGGTTTTGTTCAACCCCGTGTCTCAGTACCTCTGGAGTTTTAATCGACACTCAAGCAAGATCGGGCTGTGTTATTCACCGTCTCTCATGTCACAATACCTCCTCCTGAATAATGGGAAGGTAACTAGCATGTAGTGTCCAGACAGCTCATCTTAATCACCTTGTAAACATCTACATCTGTTTACGCGAGTTACATAATCAGAAACGCATACCTTCTGCATTGGCAATTTTCTCTCCTAATGGATATGATTGTTTAGGATGGGAACATTTTAAATGCTGAATATATAATATATTAATATAGTATATTAAGAGAGGCTGCCCCCCACCACCATCTTTGATTTACACAACCTTCTCCGCGGGGTATGATTTCAAATAAAATGAATTAAAAGAAAATAGATATCACTCAATAATGTGAACTGCAATAAAATGGGTTCTCAATGAATTCATATTAAATACCTGTCTCAGTAAAACTCTATCACTGGCTGGTGGTTTCAAAGCAAAATAAATATACAAATAAAGAAATAGCAAGAGCCTACCATATAAACCAAGTAGCTTTCAGAACAACTCTGGGATGGAGCTGTGGGGAGGATAGGGATATATAAAGCTTCCTAAGGCGTTACATATCCTTTTGGAGCACCGTTAAGTCCAAAAGAATATGGCTTCATAGAGAATCTTCTTATAGTAGATCATCCTTCCCAAATTGAGTGGCTAGGTAAGTGGGACACTATTCACAGGAGCAGCTAAGAGTCCTTAGCTAACGTAGCAGCCTGTTTGAAAGAATGATAGAAAGACATTTATGGAAATGTAAATGTCAGATATATAGCTTGTGGGAGATGACTGGGTAAATGAACAGCAGAACTATTTTTTTTCTGGCTGGAAAGTATGGATTAATATTTTCCATCCCCAAAATTGTACTGTGCAGAATGATGGTGACCACATCCAGTTGCGGTTTTTCTCGCTAGCAGGGCCTGGGAGACTTGTCAAGGAGGACACCTGAATATATAGCGATAATAACCAGAAAACACAGAGGAAAACTAAACATTAAAATAGCTCCCACCGAGACAGATTTCGCATTTCAGCAGAGCAATGACCCAAAGCACAGCAACAGGAACAGTGGGGTAGCTTACGAAACAAGAATGGGAATGATGAAGACAAGCTTTGTAAAAGCTGATCGTACATCCATCGAGAATAGAAAGAACAGACTTGAAGATTACAGCCTGACAGAGCCCAAACAATTTTAGATGAATGGACAAATATTGCCCAATCCAGATGTGCACTCATTTGAGTGGTAGCAAAAACAAAAAAAGATTCATGGCTATAAAAGACACAAAGTGGTGAATAAAATAACATATTTGTTATCTTGGGATATGCTACAATATATGGCCTCGGGAAAGTACTAACTTGACGTAACTTGGTTTATGAAAAGATCCATCAAAATTCTTCAAAAGTTTAGCATATAAAACAACAAAATGAAAACGGGCCCGAATGTTTACTACTAGCACATTGGAGTAAATATTTCACTGACATGACTGCTCACTAAAAACAAGCGTAACCAGAATAATAACAGCTATAAATAATGTGGCAGAAATAATGTGAGGCAGAATTAAGGAAACCTAGTACCTCCTAGTAATGTGATCTGTTTACAGATTACAAGCCCTGAAAACATACCACACAAAATTAAGCTGATTTTGAATTATGCCAGAAATTTTTGTCCAATTTTCAGCTTAATAATTGTGTTCTTTTGTACCAAAGGTGTTACTGCTTTGGCTAAAGTATTTTGCAGCATAAGTGACCACTGCTGTGTATACTGATGTTCTGGGATAATAAACAACATTATTATTATCATCATCATTATTATTATTATTATTATTATTATTGTTGTTGTTGTTGTTGTTGTTGTTATTGTCATTATTATCCCCTTGGCAAGTTTATTTTATGGATATGGAAAAACATCATATTATTATTTTTGTACGAATGAAAATACTGATGGATCCAATAACAGAATGCTAATAAGGTCCATCTGACTAGAAGCTAGACAAAAAGTCTAATTGTGCCCTAAATTTTTGTACAATTTTTGTGCTTTTAGCACTTAACATTTAACAGTATCACAGAGTTATTAAGGCATAATTAAAACAAAAGTTTTCACTTCCGATATTTTGATTTGTATTTATACTCCAGTTTTATGTTATGCAGTGAGGTCATGCGGATGTTACATATCTAGATATTTCTACTGATAAACTGTAAACTCTTAGACAAGATGTACAACAGGCAAGTCTTAAAACAGATCCTTCTCTCTTTGAGGTATTGTGTGTGTGTGTGTGTGTGTGATGGTGGGGGGTTTGATTCTGAAATCACCAGCACTCTTTGTGACTAGACCACCTGGAGCACCAACTTGCACCAAGCCTGGATCTTATTTCAAGGCCCAAGTTGTTATTCTTAGGTTCCTAAATCTCCAAGCCATAAAACTTGGTATATCAGGCTATGTTCTTTTACCTTGTTAGTGGGATTGCCTTGAGTGCATGTGTGTGTATGTGTGTGTGTGTGTGTGTGGTCATGTTTATATTACATTGTAGGGACCCAATGTCCCCACAGTGTGATAAAAACCAGGGTTATGCGCATAGGAATGAATGGAGTGTCCCCATAAAGATAGGAATACATGGTGTGTGTGTGTGTGTGTGTGTGTGTGTGTGCATGTGTGACAGAAGTTAGTCTTAGTAAAATGTTATACATTAGTCTTCTGTTCTTGCTAGTAGCACATGTATAGTTGATGCAAATCCTTCTAAAATAAATATAATAAAATTATATTTGATTGTTGACATTGCCTTTTGACAAAATGACACCTTTGGTAGCCAGATGTTGCTCTTTGTTTATGTGACAATGAATAATCATATTATTATATCTTAAAAATGACAGACATAAGTAAATATAAAAGAAAAAGGTAATACTGTAAGTAACAGAGCATAGATTAGTACTGTTCATGTATTGTGCATTACAGAACTATCATATTTTTCTGGATTTAAGCAAGCATGACTAATGAATGAAACAGTTCAGTATACTGTGCAGGTAAGTAATACATTTGAACTGGCACTCAGAATATATCAGGCTAATTTACATCTGTTTGACATTTATTTGTCACTTAGGTTTGACATGAGCATTTCCATTCCTCCCTGTTCACACATAACTGAATATAGTTTCTTTTTAAAGGAATCAATTTTTGCTGGAATGAACAGAAGGGTGGCTTTGTGGCGCAATGCTTAGCACTGCTGCCTCACACCTCTGGGACCAGCGTTTGAGTCTCCTCCACAGCTCCATGTGCGCGGAGTTTGCATGTTCTCTCCGTGTCGCTGTGTGGTCCCCCCCCGCCCCCCCACAGTCCAAAAACATCCAATTCGACTTGCCAAACTGCCAGTAGCCGTGAGTGTGCAATGGGTGGGTGCCCCGCCGTGGGTGGTTCCCTGCTTTGCCCCTGTAGCCTTGGAGACAGACTCTGGACCCCCTTGTGACCCTGAGTAGGGTAAGAGGTGGTAGCAGAAGGATGGAATGAGAAACACCAAAGCATGTTCATTGTCGTTTTTAGAACTCTGGTAAGTCAGATATTTTGTGAAAATGAAATCTATTGTTTGTAGTTTTTTTTTATTGAATATTACTATAATTTAATTTCTTTTCAAATGGGATAAAACAACTAATTTCCAAAAAAAAGAGACAGCATCCAGGAAAAGAGCTCTTAATGAATGGGAATTTGTCCCACTGAGTTTTCAGTGAATTGCAAATATATTACATTCACAGTTTGATGAAGTAACAGAAATAGCTGCCTGGACACCACAATGAACAGTGATTAAGCCTGAGTTGTGACTTCGCATTTCCTGCAATGGAAAACCTTGGATTAATTGGGAAGCCATTTTCAAACGTGAGTTGTTACAATATTTATCAAAGCCTTCGAGTTTACATTTGAGACTGAATGTCTATTGGCGCACTTGCACTTGCCTCTCTGAAAGCATGGGTGTAGGTGATATTTCAGAACATACATTGCGTTTTGACTGTTGGTGCAACACTATAATCACTACTTCAGGCTGTGTTTACAGAGCACCTCCAGCATCCAGATGGGACCAAATTATATTAGTCACATCACTGCGGCAGACAGCTAGTCCCCTCCACTCACTCTGCCGAATCATTGCTAAAACAGAGAGCGACCTCGGCTTAATTGCTAACCATAAAATGGACTATAATAAAATCCTCCTTATTTTCTGTGAAATAGCTAACAGGATATGAAAAGTGAAAACTATTTATCTGTTACTATGTAAATTTTTTAAAAACTACTTCATTGCTTTTTACAATCTTTTCAAGGACCCTAGATATAAAAATCCAACCGCACAGGCATTAACAATGCTTTTAGAAAAATATAGAGGCTATGTCATTACAACTGGATGGTATTAACATCAAGGGTGACAAGTGTTTCGCTAGGTGACAAGCGTATTTTCATCTTGATTTGTTAAAAACATACTAATACATAACTACACACTACAAAGAACATAATATCAAGAAATATCTGGTAATTCTGTGGGACACGATATAAAATTATATCTTGCATTTTATTACTTTCTATTCTTTCAGTCAACAGATTTTTTTATATTGACTTTGGTTGTGTGAAATCAGGTTTAATCCATATCTGAAATGAGTCCACTATTTTTGCCCCACAGTCTTCACTTTACCCGTTTACTAATTGTTTTTGGCACTGTTTGATTAATCAATCATTTATGACAGAATGCAGTCCTCTATAGCTTTTCCAGTATGTGCACTAGCATGGCTCATTATTCAGAGGTGATTTGGCACAGATTAAAAATCACTGGTTCACTGTCAAGCGAAGCGAGAATCAAGAATGAAAATACACAGAAACTGAATTTAATAAGGAAAACATTGCCTTTCTCCCACTGGTGTTTCACAAGCTTCAGTGATTGCTCAGGGTGCTCAGAGCCCGCGACCCCCCTGTTAGGGAGAAACCGTACTCCCAAACAAAATCCATTAATGATAGGTCTCAATTTCGAAGCACAGGTGGACTTGCCTCGTCATACACAGCCTTGCACTTCCTCCTCGTAACTGTTATCGCAATTCAGCTGCACAGTGTCTGCAGAAAGCTGAACATGAATGTTTTACAGGCCAAATGAGAAGTACAGCGCTGCTGAGTATTCAGTTATGGGGCCAAGGCCACCAGTGGGTCAACACCCCTAAAGTTATGAATGAAGAATTCCTCCATAGAAAAGAGGCGGTTACCAAAAGCGGAAACTGTCGCAGTGCCTACATCAATATTTGACACAAGAAAGCAAGGAAAGTTTCTCGGAATACATTTGGAACTTAGAAGCTGGTCCCAAACTGATCCCTATGTTTTCCATTTTACGGATATTTGAACAGACTGCAGAATATTTGCATCTGAGGAGTAAATTACGGCCTTATAATAGACGAGCAGCCCATGCCAGGTGCACCACGCTGCTTAGCAGTTCCTGGGATGTGCTCCAAGCTCACCACGATGCTGCAAGAGATACCGCGAAAAGGATAGATGCACATTGATGGGAGTAAATTGCATTTCAGTATTTGTCCAACGAAACTGCGCAGAATTCCCCTGGTGGTTCCACCAACTTAAAGAGCAGCTGGATCGCCATCTGATTGTTTGATCAAACTAACGACAGCGAAAGAAAAACAACATGATTTTTGTTATTAAGCTAGAATTTTAGATCATTGATTGTAATGCAGGAATTATTTCTGAAATTATCCTTATAATTTTTTTCAGTCATTTATTATGTGACAGGCTGGCTGTTCGCTCTGCCAATTAGAATCACATTTATAGTCCTTCAGTGGTTTATAACGGGAGGTAATATCTTGTCCAGTTCTGGGCAGACACCCACAAAACTGTTTCATCTGGTTGACCAGACTATGACAAGTGTGACTTATCCCTTTAACTTTAATATTTAATATCTCCCTTGTCAATGTTTTCCATTTTAATATTTTTTTTATTCCATGAGGTAAGTAATATCTTCTATATTTCTGTGCTGGACCTATGCAATATAGCACATCAATTTTAAATGGGTGACTAATTCTTTATTAACAGATTCTCCAGCGAGCTGGGCTATGAGCCCAACAAGGTCAGACATTCCTCCAGTAGTGTGTTTTTTTTCTGGAAACCTTATAGCTCACTGCTGCCCAACAGTGATGTTTCCCCTTGATTTACCTGCAGAATGGATAAGGACAATGCTCCGCAGGATCATGGATAAGCATTCGGAGTGATGGTAGCTGTGTGGGGAGCAGATTGAGGATAACTGACCAGCTGTTCACACAAAGAAGGGCAGCTGACTGTCACAGGAACTGAGACGAATCACATTGGGCTTCAGTATTAACCTAAAGGAAGTTGAAATTCTGCCTCATGGGCTTCAGTTTGGTGTAAAATGCAAAACTGCGTGGGAACAGCACTGCTGTTCACATGTAGCCGTCTTTTATCTTTTTTTTATTGTTATTTTTTTAAATAATAAATTCCATATGTCGACATTTTTTAGGACTGTTTTGATCAGGTTTGAAAAAGAATGTAGGCGACAAGAATGCAAAAGAAGAGAGGAATCACAAGAAAGCCGGCCCCTTCAGATCCCCCAATCGATATCTGGCAAGCAAGAACAAGAGGCATGTTTCATGGAGAAAGACGGTGCACATATTCTGGCATTTCATTGGCTCTTCTGTTCTGTTGTTGACCCAATCACGGGCTGTGGAGGAAGTAGCAGTAGAGGGAGGCAGGTTTTATATTTTGACCTGGTGCCACCATGCCAGCAGGCAGGTGCTTCGTCAACTTGATGTCTAAAATGTGATGTGCAGGCAGATTACAGATTACAGATCGGTGCTACTGCTTTGTCATCAACTCCCAAAATCTCTCCAGTGTGAAAACCCAAACAGAGAATGACATTCTCTTTGCATACTGTGTGCTAACACTGTGTGTTATTCACATGGCAGATCCCTTAATTAGAAAAAATGGATCTCATCACTTTTCTAACAGCTCTTTAACAATCACTTGTTCCGAGTTCAATTGGCACAACCCTGTCCCACTCAGATTCCAATATTTTCTTCCTTCGGCTAAAAAAATGGGGTGAAAAAAAAGGATGAAACGGTTCGCAATTGCATGTGTGCTACAGTTTCCTAGCAATAACTCATGGGAGTTTTACTTACAGAAAAATGTTCTGTGGGCAGAACAAAAAACTCTCTGATTGGTTATCTCTCTGAACCAGAGATCTTGTGTCAAATGTCAGACCAACCAATCAGATCTTAGTCCCACCTCCTCTAGATGCTTGGGCCCGCCTCCTCTACAATGTCATTGCAAATTTCTTTTAATCAATCATCTTTTGTTCTGCCCTTGTGTAAGTAAAACTCCTCTTTAGGATATTTTCTCTCTTTTATAAATGAGTGTTTGATAACACTTCATTTGACAGGGGCACAAATAATCCAGTATTATGCAATTATTTACTAAGTCTTAGTTACATGCTGATCTCTTGTTAATTTTCTATTCATCTGTAATTACTTGTCCTGTTTATGGTCACAGGGGGTCCAGAGCCTATGGACACAAGGCAGAGAAAAACCCAGGATTTGGTACCAACACATCACGGGGCATGGTAAGACAATGTTCACTTACATATGCATGCCTATGGGCCATTTAGTAACTCCGATTAACCTCAGCATGTTTTGGAGTGTTTGGGGGGGAACTAGAGTACCAATATACCATGAGTACCATGACAGCACAGGTAGAGCATGCAAACTCTATACACAATGGAGCCATGGCGGAGACCTGAACCCTGGTCCCAGAGGAGTGAGGCAACAGCAGTAAGCACTGCGCCTCCAGTTACTACATTGTTTACTGTATCTGTTAATTTTGTAAACCCTTGCAAATTACTGAAGGAACTGCTGAAGAAACTACTGAAGGAACAAGTAGTGACTAACACGACATCTTTTATCTCAAATAGCGACTATATTTGTTCTTGATTTGTTCATGATTTATACTTCAGTAGTAATTGAGTCATTACTAAGAATTTGTACCCCGCCAAGGAAAGGGGTATATATATTTGTTGACCTGCAAGTGGGATACTTTTATGATACGTTTATTAGAATGCGTTATATTCTGTAAACTTAATGAAACATGCACAAAAGTCAAGCAGATCGTGCTGTTTACTGAATGTTTGGGTATTCCAACCTATTAAACCTAATATGCTGGCAATTTTGCCAAAATACGTCAAATAAAACATGATGTTCTGAATCCTGATGTAAGCCAATTAATCATTCTTTTCCCACAACTACTATCTAAGCAGACAATACTTTACCGATATTTTTTGTGACGATACTTTAACCTTTTAGCAACATGTCCTTACTCATTATTTCACACAGTATTTCACAGTATGAGCCATTCAGTGGATATGGTTTTTTTTTTTTATTCTACAGCAAATGTGGCAGGATTGGCCCGAGCACATGTGGCACCCCCCCACCCTGCCCCCCAAAAGCTACAATCAATGCCAAAACAACTGTACAAATTCTTATTATTTCTTTGATCGCATTTAACTGCAATTTTAACTGCGTTAATTATGATACCTCAATGGGAGAACAGTATGAACAACAATTGTTAATAGAATTTAGTTTCTATACTGAATATACAGACTGCACATTTTTTTATATTATCACAACATGATTGTATATGTCGCAAACAATTAAAATTCAGCCACTTGGGTTGCGTATAGGCAAGACCCTGGTCCCAAAAATGAGGGAAAAATATATTCATTTGAAATAAGAATTGTATGTAAAGCATAATTATACTAACCAGCCTATTCCAGCCATAGAGGAATAGAATACAAAGCCCTCTTTTAAATTGCAATACAATTTAACGAATACTACTCTATTAGCTAGCCTTAGCGTTTATCCTTTACACATAGCGTGTGCTTTGAATTTAATTAATTATAATTATATATTTTTAATTATATATATATATTTTTTTTTTTTTCTTTTTACTTGTGATTATCTATGACTTATGTGGGATTTAAACAATCCTAGTCGAATCCTTTCTAGCAAATATATGTTAAACCTTAATATAATATATTTATATATATAATATTTTTTTTTTATCCATTTTACTTTTAATTTTAAGTGGCTAGAGCGATTAAAATAATTACTGCTATATGTCAGTTACTGAGAGCTTGGCGGTCTGTCCTGTGTTTAAAATAAAATCTCGAGAGGGAGTCCAGCTAACACAAACCGGGTTTCAGAGCAACTTATAATGCAAACCACAGGCGTTACACCATAGGCTTGCATGTTTTCCCTCCACATTAGTCTCAGAGGAGCAGGCTAACAATACCTCTTTGAAGACTTGAGATGAAATACAGGACCGGATTGGGTATGTGAGACTCCGCTCTCAGTGTGAGAAGTATGCTAATGTGTCCATGACTCACCGTTAAGAGTGTTATCCCCCATTCTGGGAAGCAATATGAGATGCACTATTATATTCCTGCAGCAATTCTGAGAAAAAAAATAATAATAAATCAGACACATATTATGAGTTACATGGATTTGGAACTCATTCGAATGAACTGATTTTTATATGTTAAAGACAATTTTCAGGGGTGTCCTACCCATGCCATTACTGAATCAGTATGAAATTAACCTTCTCAGCGTGTCAAAATAAGTTTCAGTTAGAATATAGATTGAATGCTCTAAACGGACCACACTGTATACAAGCATATTGTGAATACTGCTCCTATTACCAATACTGAGAGAACATAACTTAAACAAAAAAGGCATGACATGTATAATTCTCAGAACAGATTCAAATTTTGCTAGAGACATGTGGCACTGACTTAAATTGATAGGGAGGGTACGAAAGGAGAGAATCATTTTTCTGCCCACAAAAATGTATTTCGCAGTGCTAAATGGTGTGTCGGCTGTCAGTGTTACTTTAACATCATGATTGGAGGTTAATGCATTCCGCAAACTCTTTCTGAAGAAAGGCGAGGTAGGAGACATTCTTCCCATACCAAGAAGCATCACGATAGCATGGCCATGACTACGCACATTCTGCGCGACACGTTCAAAATATGGCCGCATACGCCGGAAAAACGAAACAAGTCGCCCAACAATAGGGGGCATTTCTCCTTTTCAATCCAGATAAGCTAACAGATCCTGAATTTCTTGTTTTTTATTTAAAGGAAAATGATATTTCCTCAATATACTACATGTCGTAGATCCATCCATCTGTTCACCCACGCATCTGTCTGTCTTTCAGCTCCTTATCCACTGCAGGGTCATATAAATCCTTAGAAAGCCTTAGAAAGCATGAAAGCAGGGGATTTTTCAGCTTTCTCTTAAATATGAGGCTTGTAACTTCATGGTAACTCTTTACATTAACTGCACCTTCATAATGTATTCATTATGCCTTCATAGAACATTCTTAAGCAACATGCAAGTATACCTTAACATGCCTTAAAGCATTGCTTTCATAATACTTTCAATGAACAAAACACGAGAGATGTAATATACATTAATAACAAACATCATAATTATATAATTATACTACGCTTATTAATGTCTTAATTTGTATATGTATGTTGTTCACTAAAAATGTTCTAAATGCAATACTTCAAGAAATACTTACATGCTCCTTATGAATGTTATATGAATGCATTATGAATGCATTATGAAGGTGCAGTCTATTCTTCAAATGCATTATAAAGGCAGTATGAAAGTGCCGTTCATGAAAAGCATAATCTTTGTAGTTTTTCTCAACAATACATTTGTAAGCTGTCAGTTGAAAAACCGTAACGGCAATTTGCGAATGTATGACCGAGTACGATGTGTTTTGCAATGTTGCATTTTGTTACATCATTAATAGTCTTTGAAAAAAAATAGTTCTTTGAGTTTTGGTTCTGTGGGGAATTTGTGTTAGTGATGCAGAACCCTCTCATGACAATTGGTTCTATATAAAACCTTTAGATGTTTTGAAGTGTGTCATGAAAATGCAGATTGTTAAAGATAGCTTAGGGAAAGACTAAACTTCTCTTTTAATTATTTCTTTAGAGTGGATCAACTGTTTTGCACCTTCAGGAAGTCAAAATTAAATTAAATAAGGTCTTAAATTATAGGTGCCTATTTTTGTTGCTGGAGCTTATAAAGTTTAGCATAATGACAAAGTCATAAATTAAATATGTAACAGAGTTCAATTTTAATAATTGCAGGCCAGTTTTCGCATCGCCCTGAAAGGGGCCGAGGAATGGCTCAGCAGGGGGTTCTGAGTGGCGCAGGGGGTTAAGTCTGTTTGTCTGTGGTCAGAGGATTGACTGCTCAAGCCCCTGGCCTCAGCGGAACAGTCACATGTCCATGGGCCCCTGAGCAAGGCCCTTAACCCCCAGCTCCAGGGGCGTTACACATTGGCTGACCCTGTGCTGTGACCTCTAAGCTATGGAGAGCAAGATGGAGCAGGTGAAGAGAAGCATTCCAATGTACTTGTGGAAATGGAAAATAAAGGATTGTTATTATTATTATCATGGAGGGTGAAAGCAATCTGAGAATCCTCAGAGATGGAAAGTTCAGGTTCCGAAAGTACAAATACGGGCTAAGATTTTGTTTCAACCAACCAGTTGAGTACGAAGAGTCACATTCACAGAATACTCAGCGGGTTGGTTGAAAAAAAATTTGGTCTGGATTTGTACTTTCTGAATCTGAACTTTCCTTTTCCAAAAGACCTTGTGGAAAGAATATAACGTCATGGGCCTTATGAATCTGCAAGGCATCACACTTAGACCAATGTACATTGTGCCAACTGTGTAGTAGCAGCTACGTTTTTTAACTTGCACAAGAATGCACATAGATTCTTGCTACTGAGTTGGGAGCATTCTGCTCAGAATCTGCACAACATTATCATATGTCCATGTGTTCCCTAGCAACAGTGCTGAGCTCAGAGTTAATTTCAGAATCATCTTATGATTGGACTGAATGCTGGTCACAGAACCATCACCGGAGTCAGGCCACCTCCAGTGAATTGGGGATATTATTTGAAAAACCGAATTTACAATAAGTTTAAAACACGTTCATAAACATGCTGACACAAGCCAATAAAAACCACATCATGTGGCCATGAATACAACATCGATCAACTTTACACAGAAATAGATATTTACTTAAGATATTCATTTCAAGTGAAATTGACTGTGGGTAGGATTTTCAGATTGGTCAGTCATTCAAGAACTCAATTTTCATACTCAGGTCGAAAGAGAACGATGCATGAGACAAGAATGATGCATGGTCCTGATATATAGCGAAAGTTCGGAGTAATACTAGGAAAGAAATGAGAAAGCCGTTTAGAAAATGAATGAAATATACAGTGGTAAAGTAACACCAAATGCTTTTATTCTGATTCTATTGCTTTAACTGAATGACAGACGTCTTAACATGAAATTATGAATATGTTTAAAACAGAGTTTAAATATATAAAATGTGAGTTGAAAGAGCAACCCAGTATCTTTAGTAAAAGGCCAGTGATCTTACGTACAATTACATATGGGCTTCATATGGTAGCATGTTTAAATAATTTCAGTTTTTACTTATTATATCCACTATTAATGCTTTTGTACATATCAACACATGCATAATTCTTATTACAATTGAACAGTGATTTAATTCACTCCCCTGGGGAAGGTGTCTTTTCTTGCTCTCCATGAGACATAAGATGCTCAGATATAGGTAGGAGAAAGTCTGGTAACACTTTATGTTAAAGCTGTCATCTATAATGCATTGAAGTGGTCGGTATAAGAATTAATAAAGCATTACAGTATCTTCTGCTGACATTCATGAAGCATTGTAATGCATAATGCATAATAAACATATAGATATTTATAGCCATATTCATAATGGATTATAATTTGTTATGAATGTGTTCATAGATTCTTATAGGCATGGCATTCATAGAAATTCATAGGTTTCTTTTGTGGGGGGGGGGGGCGTTAAGGAGTGGAGTTGGAGTTAAGGGCCTTGCTCAAGGGTCTGGCGGTGACATCACTAGATTTAAACCAACAACCTTCTGATCACAGGCACTTACCCACTGAGCCACACACCACCCCCTTTACTTCTATGGAAAACAGGTATAGTCCTCTAATGGTCTTGGAACATCTAAAATACCACACTCTGCACCTGCTGGGCAGACATGTGTGGTCTACATGCCACTTGATGTGTGCTTTATGTCTGTATGGGGCTGCAGTAGCACATCTACTGTACATCTTCCTGCAGTAGGTTTCCTGCAAGTAAGACCGACATATGCTGGGAGATCTGAGCTTTGAAAATCAGCCTGCTGAGGTCTCAGAATGCTATACAGACAATATTGCACATTTATTTATTTTGTCTCAAGTGAACAGAGAGGATCAAAAGACATACATAGAAGTGGTACTGTTGAACCTGTAGTTTTTTTTTATGGCTTGTTTGTTTTTCAATATTGAACTGAGCATGCGTGTTCTCTTCTCAGCCAGGCCGTGTCCTCTTCAAAAACACTTCATTCAATGTCAATTACGTGTTATTACATTTGCTATCACAGTTTTGTGAGGGACCACTTGTCATAAATCCACAACAGGGAATCTGCTTTTATCTTAATAATTTCTAAACATTTCCCACCGGCTCTACCCCAGTAACACACAAGAGGTGTAACAGGAGAGAGGCTTCTTAACGGAGAAGAGAAATGTCTGTTAACAGTTTAAGAAGGTAAACTGAAAAGTATGAGTTGTGGACGAGGGCAACACCTCAGTGAGTGAGTAATAATGGAATAGTTAAGAATTATTCTGAATTTGCACAATTGTTAAAACAGGCTATGTTAAATAGATGTGAAATGGAAAACAAAAGGAGACAGTGAAGGAGTAATTATTCCCCCCCAATCTAAACCACTTCCTCCATTGACTAATTGTTAGTTATTATCATTGATGATACCCATCTGCAAATTAATGACTAGGGTCAGTGATACATAATGTAAAACATCTTTTAGTTATTAAGTTTCCAGTGTGGCTAATTATCATGCCTAACTGTGTCCTGGACCCTGAATGCATTAAGCAAAAAAAAAAAAATGGAATTAAATGTTCAAAAGAAACAAGGCTGGTAGTATTTACATGACAGCACGCCATCTGCCCACCTGGGGAGAGGGTTCTGCTGATCAGTAGGCAGAATTGCCTTGCAAAACAAAATATATCCAGGGATTCATTTTGGATTTGGAACTTCTATTCTGATTTCTGATAGAAAATGTATTTATTTACATTTAAGTCAAACTAGGTCAGCATGTAAAACATTTTATGAATTCAGACTTTAACCTCAAATTATTTAATATATAATAATGCTACTGTGTTTCGTGATACTGACGTTCCAGATTGTACCAGTTTCAACCTTGTCGAATTATAACGGCTGTAACTTGGATAATTCTTCACGCATGCTAACCGAATACGAAAAACCTAGGCGTTTAAATTGATCAGCTCAAGTTCAACCAGTCGCCTTGTAGACTTGTAAAGTTCTTCATCTGGATGCGAAATTAAAACTCACCTCTCGCTGTAGTTCAGCATTGCATTAGTGTATGAAGAGCAAATCTGCAATTGCTAAATTCATTAAACTTGCCTGTGCGCAATTTGACCTCATCTGAAATTCGAAAGATATTAAGTGAGATTGACCATGATTAAGTCCTTGACTCTGTTCCTCTTTAATTTTTTATCTTCCCCAGCTCTGAAGGATATGTTCCAAAAGCAGAAAGAGAGAGCAGGGCGTATGCTCTAAACTTACCAGGCGATTCCTTACCACAGACTTTTGGGGACCTTGTTTATTTAAAGTGTGAAGATTTCCATATTGATTGTTCAGTTGAGGACTCAGTGATTAGCGACACCCATTTGGTCTGTTAATTTATCGCTATATCTTTGTGAAGCTCACAAGCCCTGCCAAATGTCTTATTGCAATGGACAATGAGGAACATATCGATCACGTCCACAGCACCGGCGGTCAGCAACATGGTGACATCTGACAGAGAGATTCTGATCAAAATGCATTTCTTAACACGGACACGGACATTTAAAGACGCAGGCTATACAGGTTTGTATTTCTCAATCAAAACAGTTTGCCACAGACGAGTCTTGCCATAGACACGTGTGGCCGTGTACATGCAGAAAAGTTCCATGCACAGTACTAGTGAATGTAAACAGCCCGTCTCTGAACACAATTCCACAGAACGGCAGAGGATGGGAAACGTAATTAGAGCCTGACTGAAAAACATGAAATATTGTTCTCCATTTAGAATGCACATTTATCCTGATAGTTTCGCAAAAAAATAGATGCTAATCTGGGGGGGAAGGGATTTTTAATATTCATTGCCTGAGACTTCCTGTCAGCTTATTGTTAGACAGATCCATCGCTTTCTGAAGCTGTGTACCTGGTTTCAAAAGAGATGCAAAAAATCACCTCGGAGTGCAACCCAAAATGAACAGGCTAAATATTTTGTAAAAGGTTGAAGGGAAAATGCATTTTACTCATTACCTCTTATGCTCTGTTATTTTTACCAAGTAACATCTTTTCATTTCGTGCCTTTCGAAACTGTAATTGAAAGTCTCAAAACACATTGGTGTCTTCCCCAAGGAGACAGGGTGCTTCTTTACGTAAAGACGCGTATACACCTCGACTGTTTTGGGAAAGTTTCACTTCCGAGAGACAGACAGCCCTCGGGAAATTACAATGAGCGCCAGAGTGGCTTACTTCCTGTATCACTCAGGTCCTAACTTGTTATGCTGTGGAGGTACCCAGAAATTGAGATCTGCTTGTACACTTCCTTGGCTTTCTGTCGTTTAAGGCTCTTCATTTGAATCCCTGGATTATCAGGGCTTGTCTTCTCTTTTATCTTTTAAAATTCACAACATATTTTTTTAATTGTCTTAAAAAAAAGTTTCTGCATAAAATCCATCAGAAAAAACACACCTAACGATTTTTGTCTGAGTAAAAACAAACAAATGTTAATTTCTATACTTAAAAGTATGGATTTAAATTGAACTTTTATTGAAATACTTTTTCAAGGATAAGTTATGTATTTTTTTGTTTTGCTTTTCCTAAAGTCCCCATAATACCAATATCATAATATATCATCCTGCAATAAGGTGCAGGTCATTTCCCGAGATTCAGGGTAGAAATACTTCTGATATAATCTAATATAAACAATACACACACACACATACATATATATTTATACATATAATACATTTTAAACTATTAAAACATCACATTTTCTAATAGGTTCTATGTACAGTGACACATTTGCTTAGGATTGCTTTACTGGGATTATAGTTTCAGTCTATTTTTAAGTAATAAATGTATTAATTAATTGTGTAAACATTTAAGGATGAAGCCTAGCGTGCTAAAATGAAACAGGTGCTTATAACATAGCAATTAATACTAACCATATCTCTACATCTATAAAACCCACCTAGTGGGGTTTAAGTTCCATCTCTGCTGTGTGTCTGTGTGTGTGTATGCAGGGGTCATGTATATTATATGGGGGGGGGAATGTCATTGTGGGGAACATTTTTTAATAAAAATTTAATTTAAAAAAACTGTAACTGCAATCAAAAAAGCTAAAAATGCCAAATGTCTTGTATTTTGTTTGGTTAGTTATGGTTAGGGTTAGGGCTGGGTTGGACTTAAGGTTGTCATAGTTGGGGTTAGGGTTAGGGTTAGGGTTTTCCCCAGAGAAATGCTTGGAGAGTCCCCATAAAGATATGAATATGTGGACTGTGTATGTGTCTCCCATGATGGACTATCCGCCCTTTCCGTGCACCCTCTAATAGCTTAAATAAGAAATGCCATGCATGCTCCTACTCAGATGCACAGTACTGTCCCTCTCACAATGCGGATTATTGAAGAGGCTTACTGAAAGTGACTTGGGAGGTCATGTGATAAAAGCATGCTTGCTGGCACATTCGCACTTGCCTTCAAAGAACTGGGAAAAGGGATCAAAAGCGGTGCTGGCACGGGAGCGCTCTCTCCCTCTCCCCGGCCTCATCTGGACATCTGCATTCTCATGCCACGAGCCAGCCGAACGCCGTCTGGAGATGAACTCCGCGGTTATTAAATTCATGCAGAGACAGTCACTTGCGCTGTTTACCCTGGCATTGCTGCGAAGGACATGAGGGAACCAGAGAAGGAGATGAGCTGCAACAGCTTAAATCTTACAGTCGCCATGTAGGCTTTTATATACGCTTGTAAAAGAGAGTACAGTAAATACTAAGTTATGCCAACACCTGTCTCAGGGTGACCAAGAGAGCTGGCTCACTGCTATGCCTTGTCATGTCTGAAGACCAAACATCTAAAAATATGAATAAATGATATTCTGGACACATTCCTGTCCTTCCATTAATAGGTTATGAACTGCAGGTATTGTAAACTAAAAAAAACAACATTTAATGCATCTGTGTGAGAATCCCTGAGAAACCATGTGACACTGGCATTGAAGAGGGAATATGCTAGCTTACAAGGTGTTACGAGGCGGTCTCGGGCTGAGTCACAACTGAAAAATAGAGCAAGGTAACTTCATTAGGGCAAGGCGAAAATTACAGGCCAAAATAATAAACAAA
Source organism: Petrocephalus zakoni (assembly GCA_026774425.1). Classification (NCBI taxonomy): domain Eukaryota; kingdom Metazoa; phylum Chordata; class Actinopteri; order Osteoglossiformes; family Mormyridae; genus Petrocephalus; species Petrocephalus zakoni. The sequence continues at coordinate 10,198,023 of JAODKN010000042.1, forward strand.
AACCATGCCAATTAACCTAAACAACAAAAAGGTAAATAAAAAATACACAAAACCTCCCTCATTAGTCATAAACTGGGTGAAAAGGGATTCAAAACAAATAGTGTTGCACTTCATACTTTCTCAACTATTGTAGTCTTCATTCCATTCAACCATTTTCTGAGACCATTTCTCTGATTTCAGGGTCGCGGGGGGTCCGGAGTGTCTCTTGGAGGCTACAGGAGCAAAGCAGGGAGGAGCTAAAGGAGCCAAGCATCCCAGAATGGGACGCCAGCACATCACAGGGCACACTCGCACCCCAGTCATAGTTAGGGATATTTACACGCTGTTTACAGAAATGGTCTAAGCAAGCAATTCCAGAAGGGCTAGGCGTCAACACAGAATCTATCACACAGAAGTTTACAATCACCAAAGGGTTGGGAAGGTATGGGTCACACTGAAGCAAATGTAAAAACAAAAGAAAAAATAGTAGATCAAATTCTGGGGGATATTCAAGACCAAAATAGCACATTCCAAATTATGGCTTTATATGCAGAGATACCAATTTATACCTTGTGCAACGATGACAGGCAGGTGGAACTAATCAACAGAGCAGCCCTGGTCACCTGACTGCCCACACTGTAATGCCCCCCACCCCACCCTCAGAGTTTGAAACTTATAATGAGACACTGAATCTATTTACTTATTTAAAAAAAATGTAAATCTGAAATGCAAAAATGGTAGCAAAGTGGTCTAAGAGAGGTGTGGGTTCCCAACCCTGCCTTTGTGTGTGTGTGTGTGTATGTGTGTGTATTATGTATTATGTGTATATTACATGTTGGGGACCAAAATGTGATAAAAAAAACCTTTTATTTTGATGTTCTTCAGGTTCCACAAAGATCTGTGTCTGCAATCAAAAACCTAAAACTGCAGAAAGTCTCATATTTTGCGTGGTTACTTATGGTTAAGGTTAGGGCTGGGTAGGGGTTAAGGTTGTCACGTTGGGGTTAGGGTTTTCCCCATAGAGATGAATGGAGAGTCCCAAAAAAATATATAATTACAAACATGTG
>JAODKN010000042.1:10199168-10210735 GCA_026774425.1 Petrocephalus zakoni
TTGTCACGTTGGGGTTAGGGTTTTCCCCATAGAGATGAATGGAGAGTCCCAAAAAAATATATAATTACAAACATGTGTGTGTGATTACATGTGCATGTGTGGGCAGTTTGCATGTTCTCCCTGTCTTTGTATGTGTAGTTTGCATGTTTTCTCCTTATTTGTGTGCAATTTGCATGTTCTCCCTTGTTTATATGTGCAGTTTGCATGTTATCCCATGTTTGTGTGTGCAGTTTGCATGTTTTCTCATTTGTGTGCAATTTGCATGTTCTCCTTGTGTTTGTGTGTGCAGTTTTCATGTTCTCCCCATGTTTGTGTGCGCAGTTTGCATGTTCTCCCTGTGTTTGTGTGTGCAGTTTGCATGTACTCCCCGTGTGTGTGTGCAGTTTGCATGTACTCCCCGTGTTTGTGTGCACAGTTTGCATGTTCTCCCCAAGTTTGTGTGTGTAGTTTACATGTTTCCCCCATATTTGCATGTTCTCTCCGTGTTTGTGTGGGGCGCCCGCTGGTGCTCCAATTTTCCTCCTACCATCCAGTGACATGTGGTTTAGATAGATTGTTGTCTTTAATTTGTTTGTAGTGTGTGTCCCCTTTGATAGCCTGGCAGCCCATCTAATATGTCTCTTGCCTTAAGCTCTGTGTTTCCTGGGACAGACTCCAAGCAGTGACTCTGAATTGGGTAAGTGTTTATGGGAAAGCCATGGATTATTGATTATCTGTAAAATCACTTCCAAACAACTCAATATTATATCATTGCTCATAATAAAATAAATATATAATTCAAATATACAATGTTGACCTCTGTGACCTCTAAGTGACCTCTGATCTCTAGAGATTGCACTGTGTGCTAAAATAGTTGCAAGCAAAGAGCATTAATCCATGTAATGCGATATATATATACGTCAGGTTTTTGGGAACCTGAATTACACAGTAGAGGAAACCATGCTCCAAAATGTTATACCTGTCACTGCCAGGAAGAAATTAGAGAAAATGGAGTGGAAAAGGTTGTAGTCTTGGCACCTTCCTGCCATGTTTTATCACAGTGAGATGATACGTCTTCAATACTGAAGGTGAACTCAAAAATAAATGATTAATTCCCAAAACATTTCTCCAGAAAACGTTGCTGATGGTATACTAGCATGCCAGCTCATTGAGTGTGGGATGTGGCAGCAGTTTGCTTGCCTGTTTCACCGTAACTCTAATCAGCCAAGTGTGGTCCCCCAGATTTCCTGTCCCACTGTTCTCCAACAGGAAAGGGGTTGAAATGTCCACCACCATCCCCTCCCCCTCCCCCATCCCTCACCAGGGGCAGAGTTGCCGCTTCGATGCGTGCTGCTGGAGCGCGGAAATGAGACGAGACGGGGACGCATGTGGTGGGGGAGGGAGATCTGCTCAACCCCCACTCGATGGCATGCAAGTCCAGCAGCTGCCTGGGAAACTGTAGGGCAGCAGGAACATGTCAGTGCTGTTCTCCTCCAATCAGGATTCAGTGCGTGGACATGTCAGTGCTGTTCTCCTCCAATCAGAACTCAGTGCGTGGACATGTCAGTGCTGTTCTCCTCCAATCAGAACTCAGTGCGTGGACAGGCCACAGGACTCCTCGCAACGGACCTTCTTTTGAGAAAACAAGTGCTGTTAGGAAATGTGTAACCATTTAAAATCTATGATTATTTATTTTAATGTTGATTTAATCTATTTGTTTCTTTGTTGATTTTTTTTTTCCATCACCCATGTTATTACTCATTGGTTTACCTCAACCCTTGAATTAATTCAAACTGTTTTGAATTATTTTCAGGTGGATTTCAGACAACCTTTTAAAGCATAAACCATAATTAAGCATGTGATTAAAACGGCTGATTACGGCTAAGTTGCATCTTCATTTGAAAAGCCTACCCCCATGGAAATATTATACTGATGAAAAATGGGCTACAATATCGATGTTATAATTAGAGCTTGTAGAATCTATCACGGGAAAGGCTCACCTCTGCTAATATGTTATATGACTGGATATTATTCTGCATAAATCTACCATAGCCTCATAGGTGCGCCTGTAATTAACACTTTAAAGGGAACACCAGGAGTTTTAAATTAAAGCTCGTTAAGAGGATCGGGCAGGGTTGGGGCACAAGTTTTCTCGATTGCAAAACACTAAAAGAGATGTGTTTATCATGCCAGGCCGTTACGCTCTGAATTTGGACTGGTAAGTGTCATGGACAGCACTGCTAGCAAGCAGCAAGGACAGCATTCTGTGCCACAACCTACATTCCAGAAATTTACTTCTGCCCCGATATGAATCATTTGGGACAGAAAGTAATGTTCTGAGTGTTTATCACTTTCTTTTTTTTGCATTCTGAGAAATATACCTTTATGTGCTGACTTTTTTGAGACCTTCGGATAATGATTCAAGGTAAAGTAGAGCATAATTCCAATAAAAAAAAAATACAGTTTGCCATTTTATTTTGAGTATCAGCTAAGGAGGTATAAGAACACTTACTATACTGACAGATTGACAGATCCTCTGGTTATGGCCTTGACTATAGATTCCAGTGCCCGGCAGTGTCCTGTACTACACTTTAACATTGCATCCGCCATGTTCAAATTAGTGGAACTGATGAAGCTATTGAAATGATGAAGATGTTGAAAGCTACCATAATCCACCATTAGGAAAAATTATGGCACGATTAAACACAAGTGATGCAAACATCTATTAACCTTAAGGTACATATAAATGGCTGTGTCTTAAAGTATAAATATAATATGCAATAAAAGTAATTAAAGGGTGGTATTTGACTGGATCTTTGTCAAAAAAACCTTTAAAAGTACTCTAGTACTTTAAAGTACTTTTAAATCCATGAAAATAGTTGCCACAAAATAATGTCCCATATTTTAGATATTTTTTTTTTTTAATGCAAATGTAATTTTTTTAATTAGCAGTTACCATTTATGTTTCATTGACCCTGGCTGGCTTTCAAAGGTAATAGTACACTAAACTGCACAGTATTACACACTACATATAGAAAGGCTACAGTCGTACAATCTATTTCAAAATGATTGCTTATAAAAGTGTTATATGGCATATAAAAATTTTATTATGACATATCAATACAGTACAATCAGTACACTACAAGAAAGGTCTATAGCAGAGAGGGTGTGTGGTTAAAACACATTATTTGACTAAATATACTGCAGATAACACACCATAGATTTTAATAGACCCTAACGTTTTTGCTGTTGAATTTATTTCTTTCTATAATTTTCTAGTGTATCGAGCTTTCGGGAAGGGCAATGCATCGCAATTCATAGGCTGTTACGGCGAGTTAGGAGATTTAACTGGACGAAGCACGTGCTTCACCAAAAACCAAAGAGCTGCATAGTCAGTGTGAGGCGGAATGCTGTGATTTGTAGGGGCACGCTTAAGGTCCGCCTGACGATGGAGTTCCGCGATCTTTAGGTAAAGGTGGGAAAAAGCTGTGGTCACATGTTTATGTTTACGGCGGCCTTCATCTATCGCTGCTGCTTAATGGTCAAGCCAATGTTATGAATGTGAATTCTTTGGCATTTTGTCTTGTGCGGTTTTGAAGAATGGTGTGACAGGTTGGCATTGATATGCCATGGGTAGCCTCTTCCCCTGAATTACGTAGAGTGCAGTAGAACACGTGGGCGGTGCACGCTTTATTCTCATGCTTCGTTCCAGAATGCGAGCAGAATCTGTGCTTCACCATTATTCATTCGTTGTCTGACTCCTCCAGGAGTGCCAGAGGATGTGCTGGCTTCCTCTCAGCCTTGGTTCCTAATTTCCCATTGATGTTTTTATTTATACAGAGAGTCTCGTCTCCTCGCCGGGGCTTTCGGGTGAGAGGGATAGCCCAGGTGGCTCAGTGCACCTCTGGGGATTCCTCTTTTATTCAGGGGCAGGCAGTAGTACAGTAGTTTGGAGGAAGTGGAACACAGAAAGACAAACAAAATGCGCATTTTTAGAGGGAAAAACACACGAGTGCTGCCACTTTATGGCGAGGTGGTGGGAGGTCGACAGACATTTAACCCCCCCCAAAAACTGTCACAAGGAGTAAATTGGCTTCAAATTAAAATTATGATAATTGTGGAGCTTCTGCACCTGGGACCCAGATTTTGTGAATCATTGAGGGTAAATGTTGTATGGCTAATTGACATCTAGAAATTGTCCACAGTATGCAATGATTGTTTGTATGTGTGCATGGGCCCTGAGATGGACTGGCATCTCGACCAGGGTTTACAGTGGCCTCCTTCCTTGGGCTGTTTCATATAACACCTCCCTCGACTGACCAAGATAAAGGGCTGGAAGACGAGTTGGTTGTCAGAGACTTTCCACAAAATTGACTTGCATAGTACAACGCTCATACAGCTCCATATTCAACTGAAGCAATTCAGCCTAAGTACCACTCTCAAAATGTACAAAAGGAGTCTGCATGAACCCACAACCTTTCCGGGGGTAAGTCAACCTGAGTAACGCCTAGGGTTCCCTTTGCTGTTGTAGTCTTTCTAATAGGCTTTTTACATTCAAGGGGTTCTTTCCTTTATTTATTTATTTTTTTAGTCTTTTAGCTGAAGGGTTATGAAATCATGACTAAAATGAGGAAGGCTTGTGACTGACTGGAATGAATGTCAACTAGTCATTCTAGACAAAGGGACAGAGCACCTAGGAACTCAAAGGCAGGAATGTAGATGACTGGGGCATGAAAACAGCAACAAACAAGAATTCGACGCTAACCAACTACGTCTCATTGCTCGACCGGCGATTTGCATTCGACATGACTGATGAACCATCTGCAGCTGGTACGAATAATCAGAGAGCAAAAGAGAGAAGAATTTGAGAAATTATGGCTAAATATATCATTTCATATAAATAGGAAAGATAGGCCGGCAGTCTTAGTCAGCAGTGTCCATTTTTTTTCTCAGGACAACATAGTTTCAAAGGTTAAGGTTTAAAATATTCAAAAGACTATCAGTTCATTCTGAATTCAGTGCCATTTTAATAGCATGGAGGTTTGGATTTAGCTGATCCATTCAGATACAGCCATTCGCAAAACGGCATATTGGTTTATTATTATGCTATTGCCTATTTATACTATTTCTTGTGGCGAACAATGTAACACTAATCTTTATATACAAGAAAACACTTATCATTTATCTTCTCTGGTAGGATGTAGCTTTCTGAGAAGGGACATTGTCACATTGTATTATTTTGTATTTATTTTTGTTGATAGCTTATACATGAACAATGTAAAGTCACCATCTCTAATTGTGATGTTTTTCTGCTGTATAAGGGGCATATACAAAAGCTTTGCAGTCTCACTTGAATAGGTTGCCATTGACAACACTAATGCCTTCTGCTCAGCTTGATACTAGGACAGACAGAGAGCTGCTCTCAGCCACACGTCCGCTCGCCACCGAGTGAACAGCTCGCACCTTTTGTGGATGATTGATCTTTATTCCATGTAAATGACACACCATAAACATACAGTTGTCAAACTGCCGCTGATCGTAATGTACCGTTATCGGGAAAGCATACTTAAGGTGAAATTCAATTTAAAGAGATGTAATTGGTTCCGAGTGGAGGTTGCATAATAAAGATGAATATTAATATCTGTATTATAGCCCTTTCAGTTCTAGCACTGTTTTTAAGCCATTTTATAACTGCTGCAGTTGCAAACTTTCATTTAAAAAAAATCTATACTCGGTAAATTAGGTTTAAATTTAAATAAATCCTATACTCTGTAAATTAGGTTTAAAAGTTTTGTGTTTAATATTTTTGTCCTATTAGTTACATTTGCAGCTCCATAACCTCTTTCCAACAGTCTAATGGCCACCTTCATTTTCCAGTCTAAACTACTTACTGTAGTTTTTAATTTATTTATTTACTTTTAGTTCTGATCCTCCCTTTTTCAGGTCAGCTAAGCTTTTCCATAAGGAAGAATTTCCCAGCTAAGGCCTCTGCAGTCAGGCAGTGCCCTGGATTCGCCTCAAAGCCGGCAAATGCAGACGGTACCGGCACGGCACACATCGTAATTGGCGCCGAAGCCCACACAGAGGCATGTCAGTTACCCTTGCGTGCCACTGACATGTGTTTGCTGGCACGCGGGTACAGAGCCGTCCTCAGCCTGGCAGAGGCGCCGAATCACGTGCACACACACACACACACACACACAAACACAAACACATGCAAACGTGACAGAATCTGGAGGCAATCTGACACTGCCACCTGGAACCTCAGCTTAGCAATCCCAACTTCATATGAAAGCGGATGACAAGGCAGCCAGGGAGCCAGTACACACAAATCTGACAATTTGGGGACACACACATCAACCCTCCCATTTCGCCTCGGCATCTAGGAGCACTGGAAACCTGTAGATATGACTAAACTACCCTGGTGTATTTGAACCCTGGCATATTTAAGCCCTGGTAAACTCAATGTCATCCTTTTCAAGTGTTTCCATTAATAAGACAGTTTAAGATGATATAATGGAAAATGGGGAGAGGGTTACAGTTTGAAGCTGATCAAAAATGCCAGATGCGATGTTGGAAGATAAAGGCTTCTGTGAGTCAGGCTGTCCGCTTGAAAGGACACATCCCAGAGTACTTCCGGGGAGGGAAGATGGTGTAAGATGCTGACATGAGAACACGCAGTGACCTTTCACTGTGAGTAGCTTGCCCTACTCGAGTGTCAGGTTTTCCCTGTGATATTTAATGAGCACAGAGCCACTCGACACTGCCCTCATCAGTCTTCGCTTGATATCATGCTGATTTCATGTTTTCTTCTAACTGCATTGTGTAGAGCCCTTCTCTGTTGATCAGAATGCCTTGGTATCACTGACAGGGGAGACCTGACTGGATCTAGCGAGTATTTTATAGCCTATATATTATATTATAATATAATATAATACAATATATTATCTTGTATTATATCGTGATATAATATATAATATGATATTTAAATATGTATTCATGCTTGTTTACATTTCCTGGAATTCTATAGCAGCCTTATTTTTCCGTCGTCTATCTTCTTTTTGTGTATTTCTTTATTATAGAAATGCAGACACGTACAGTACACGCACGCAAACGTGTCTTGTGCTTCTCCAGAGTGCCATCTCAAAAGTGCGCTAACCGGCGGCTGACGTGAAAGAAGGCGGGCGTGCGCGGTTAATACTGATGCTGCGCGGTGTCAGAGTGACTCCCCGAGAGCGCAGATAAGAGGCGCCTCCCAGGATGCGGCGAGACACAAACACATCGATCCCGTTGACGTCCTCCCGAATTTCCGCATGAGCGCAGTGCGGAGTCAGGCGCGGCGCTCGCTTCGCGCCGACTCGGGCCGGGCTGCTCATTCCGAACGATACATAATCAGTATACATTGTCTACTTAATTTAAGCGAGATTCGACTGCTGCCTTATTAAAATATTGTGCTCTGCGCAAACATTCTGATGTTAATCTGCTCTCCATCTGTGATTGAATTGCAGGCACTTAGATAATCAGTTAATTCTATACAAAAAATACTATTTATGCAGCGACACGTAAACAATTTAGATACACTCATGTTTTATACAATATGCGCCGTTAAATGTACAGAACTTTTTTTTAAAGACCAGGCATAGAAATTTATACAAATATCGGCAATTTACATAAAGACGTACATTTCATAATTTAATCATTCGCATGGTAATTATACGCCATTGTAAGATTATAATAACGCTAAATTCCTTACTTTACTGCCGTCCTCATGGTACTCATTCTGCTGATTATATACCACTCTGCTTGGCACATTGCCAGTTTGATGTATACAGGACTGAAAGCGCCATACACTCTGTCGAAGGCTTCATGGGCGAAACACACGAAGCTCAAATTATAAGATGCATTTTTCATTATACTCAGGCTAGAGTACCTCAGGATTGATTTCACCATTAAACAGCTGTATCATAAGCCCCGTGTCCATCCCCACTGATTCCATCTCGCACAGGTCTAGCCTCTTCCAGACTGCCTTCTATATTTTCTGCATGTCCAGCCTACAGGCATCCAATTTCTCAACTAAGACAGTCGCTGCATCCAAGGGACATGAGTCCCACCAGGTTCCCCCTCTTGATGGAGTGAGGCCACACATTGCCTAGGGGCTATGGTAGCAGCTACCTGGCCAAAATGCGTGGGCGAAGATGCTTAATTGGAGTGTATAATAAAACATGAGTGTTGAGTTCTTTTGGACATGGTTTTGTTGGTCGACATGGTCAACGCAAAAGTGACGGTTTGTGACTGATCAAACAAATTTTAAAATTTGCATGTAGAGGAATATACTCATTCAGTTTGTTGCATTGGAAATCAAACAACGATGGGACATTTGTTCGCTTTGGACTTCTTAAAGCCCAGGTGCTTTCTGATGCTCAACAGTCCAGAGCGACGGTATTAAAGTATTAAAGATGCTTATGGGATTGATGTGCCTACAATTCCTGCATATGAACCTGAAATGAAATCCTAAGGAGCCCTCGGTAACCAGAATTTAGGGAGGTTTGCTCTGACAGGTTACGCAAATATGTGGTTTATGCTGTGTCCTACACGTTAGAGACTTAGAGAGTCTTAGACTTAGAGTTTTTTTATTGTCATTGTACAGTTGCCTGGACAACGAAATTAGTTGAAATTAGTTAGCTGGCTTCTAAAAGATTTTTGTTTCTTTTTCAGACATATATAAGCAAACTTACAGAGTTACAGAGTGTGAGTTGTTTTTTTATCACTACGTCATGTTCCACATGTTCTAATTCCTCTGAACAACACAAGTGGAACACAATCTACAACGCAAGTCTTCCATCTGCTCTCCATCATCAGGCCAGCATACAATCCCCTCCACATTGCCCTCAAGTCACAGACTTCCTATTTGGGCGGCCAATCACGGGGCGACATGAGCAACACTGGCAAGGCCTCTTAAATTATTGCTCCAATTGCACTTCTCATTTTAGCCAGTCAGATTACAGCCCCCTTCTTTGATTACAATCCTGCCAAATACTGTCAGAGTTGCAGAAGTAATTTGCGATTGTCAATGGCAGTATTTTGCAGCCGGAGGTGCCATGGGGGTCCACCGGCTGGCCGTTTCAATAGCCAGCTGCAAGCTTTAAACTTGCATCACATTTATATGCATTGTAATATGGAAGCTGGGAGAACAGAAACTTGGTGAGGAAACGCCAGGCACTGAAGTGTAACATTGAGTGCTCTCGCTGGTGGCCCGGGACACCATCAAGACATGCTGAGTTCACCATTTGGAATTTCATCCACAATTGCATTCTCCTATACTCCCATTTATGTCTGTCTGCTTCCTCGGAATTTTGACAATCGTTATAACAGTAGCACTAATACTCTTGGTCTTAAAGCATCTCTAACATCCTCATCTGCATGCATTATGACCTGTAGCCAGTCGCTAAACCATAGCACATGTTCTACAATTACATCCATCTTTCAGAAAAATTTACCCAGTACAGTGTCGTGGAATATTATAGACCTGTCCCTAGCAAATGATCTGTTTATCTGACCGTGCATTTGATTCTTTAACGTTGCATTGTATTCCGCATAAAGGTCATCTGTAAATATGTATTTGGCTAAATGCATTTCAAAAGCTAACGGGGTGCCTTAGTAGCGTTCAATATATGTCTCCCCTGTGAAATTGTCTTGTGTGCCTTAACTGGAACTTGCAAGTTAGAGTAACCTGATAGATAACTTTAAACTGATTGAAATATACAGTTTGCTACATCCAAACATTGAAGTTGAATAACAAAGTAAGTTAAGTGAGTCAGTCACAATAATTGCTGCACTTACCATTAATAGCCCTTGCCAACTGAATCAATACCAAAAAAAAAAAACAAATTAGCAGAGGATTTGATTAGCGCCAAGGGAAGCTATCCATGACAAAAAAGGAAAACACAGTGCTGGGTTTAGTGGATGTGCTTTGATGACGGGGAGCGAATAGGTTGCGTTTTCATAATGCTTCCAGTTCGAGAGAAACTGACACTCAGTATTTCCCTGAGGCAAGAGAAGAGAGATAGCACAGATCTGCGGGGTTGTGGGTTCAAATCCTTAGCAAGTCTATGACTTTTCAAGGTTCTCTCAAGGCTTCTTTGTTATGATTCCCATTTATAAATCTTGCATGTATACTATTGCATCTTTGGGAATTTCTCTAAAACCACCTGTTAGTTATACTTAAAGCACATCAGGCATTACAAAGTTAAAAAACCTGTTAAAATGCTAGTGTGAAGCATGATTGGCCACCAGATATTTAAATGAAAATCCAATCAATATGGGCACATTAATTCCACAGCTAATCTAATTTCTTCTCTTACTAATCTAAGAAGCTTATATCTTGACCAATTTATTCCAGACAAATTTTTTTAAATAATTAAATCACATATAGTTCCCGCATGAACATTTTTTAAAACGCAATAAAGATAATGAAAGAAAAACACATCCACTGGTGTCGGAAACACAGGAGCTTGTGATGAATGATTTGTACATGCACAGGGAAGCAGTTTGCTGACAGCACTGGTCCAACTGCTTAAAAATGACCGCGTCTCTGCGATATTTATGCTGCAGGTACCATTAAGCAATTAAATGCAACTATGAACCTTTATCTGACTGAGAGATGTCAGTCAAAGTGACAGGAAGATGTAAGAGGTTTACGAACCATGAAATTTAAGCTGTAGCTGAATGACAAGGCAAAAAGAATCGGGCACTTTGTGTTTTCTGAAAAATCCACGTTATCTTCTCAAGACATCATAGGACTGAACATTATCCCATAGTAAGTCCTGAACATTATCCCGTAGTAAGTCCTGAACATTATCCTGTAGTAAGTCCTGAACATTATCCCGTAGTAAGTCCTGAACATTATCCCGTAGTAAGTCCTGAACATTATCCTGTAGTAAGTCCTGAACATTATCCCGTAGTAAGTCCTGAACATTATCTCGTAGTAAGTCCTTTCTGATGGCTTGGTTCAGATGATCAGATCTGTTCGTCTGGAAAAAGCTTTCGAGCACCAGAATGACAGAGTAGGACTCCAAGTGATTATTTTTAGGTAAATAGAACACTTAATGAAATGCGATTCTTAAACCCGCCTTTGTTAATGAACCTACATAATTTAAACAGTAAATCAAAGCAATAGCTGTACTGTGCTCAATTTATGGCTTAGCCTGTTTACTACAAATGTTGAAAATGAGCCTCATTTCATGCTATTTATTTACTTTTATTTAAATTGATGAAAATGAGAAATGTTACAGTAGGTTTTGAAATACAGCTGAGTTTTTTAATAAATAGGAAGCGAACACTGGACAAGAATATGAAAAATACAGACCACTGCACAGTTGTATGCATTTCATTTCAAAGGTAATTATAAGCAAATAAAACGCCTTATGGCATCTGGTCCCAAGGTGCACATAATGGATATCTGTTGACTGAGATATCTTGCGTTCTTAATACATAGTCATAGATCTAATTACTTACAGTGCCTTGCAAAAGTATTCACCCCCCTTGGCATTCTCTCTATTTTGTTCCCTTACAACCTGGAATTTAAATGG
>JAODKN010000042.1:10210835-10222369 GCA_026774425.1 Petrocephalus zakoni
GAACCGGGCAGGATCCGAACCCCAGCCCCAGAGGTGTGAGGCGACAGTGCTAACCACTGCACCACCATGCCGCCCCCCTAATGTAATACAGATAAATAATATTTCCACTATTAAGAGGATAATGCTGACTATTGCTTATATAAAAGCATTAATCAATGGCTGATTAACAATAGTGGTTTATGCGTTTCCTCTTCCCATCATGCACTGCAGGCAGATGTCCAACGCACCTTCCAATATTGCTTAAAAGCTGGTTGCTAAGCAGCGGGCTAGCTGCTTTTAGCTTTGTCGATATAACGTAAATTGGTCAATTGTATTTGATTTTGTCCAGCTGTACTTTTGCAATATCGTGTTAGGCTTAATGTTCCCATCCAGGAAGCGAAACCTCGAAATATAAACGTGACAACAGAACGTGGCATTGTTATGAAAAGGTGACGTAAAACCACATTTTCAGACTTCCACATCTAAGGCAAAGTGCTTGGAGACAGTTCTTTTAACAGTTTAATGGAAGCAACACATATATTTCACTGACAGAATAATGACTGTGGATAATAGCTTAAATCATGGCTAGACAGTAAATATGCATGTGACTTGGATAAATACATATTTCCTCCTCTCCCTGTCGTCTGGCTTACATCAATAATTTATCCCCCTTCAGGATGTTACTTGGCAGCCTAGTAGACATTCAAGATTCTCACACGTTACGGAAGTCCTCTCACAGGAAAGAGTCTGTTGGATGCAGATCCACGGAATCTGCTTGAATCTTCAGTTAAAAAGGCTAAGTGGCTTGCTGGTTAACATGGCCGTATACTTATACTGTACCACCTAGTCAACAGGAGATAGACAGATTAGTATGCAGAGTGTGAAATATAGAGATCTTTCATTTCTTTTTTCCCCCAAAATGGGGCTAATTTCCTAATACATAACACAAAAAGACGACCTTTATTGAATATTTTTAAAAAGAAAAGTTCATTATACCTGAATGTCCTTATTTAGTGAAAGTCAAAATATTCTTACATAAGATAAAATAAAAACTTCAGTCATTGCCGCATTCATTAATGGAATTTTAATCTTGTCATGCAACTTTGTGAAAGGAATACTTGATTTTATTACAAAACAGACTGTGATCAAAGTGACCTTGAGAGTTAAATCACAGTCATTTACTTTTCACTTACGTAAAACTGTATGGCCTTGCATGAGTGTTTCTCTCAAAGCGTGGTGAGAAGGGCTGGCACGTCTGATATTTCACAGAAATATTATTTTGGAGAAACCTACTGATTGTGAGTCGAGTTTAGCTGTCTGGCTGATGAACAATTATCTGTCTTTTTTGGCCTTCAGTATTAAAATTGGCTCTTTGAGGGAGCAAATATTGTTTTATTAAAAATTGCATTAAACATAATCACAAATGATTTAATGAATTGTCATAAATTATTTGGATATGGATTCTCTGAAGTAGTTTCTTCCAGTTTAGCATGAAAATGAACAAATGTGGACTGAGCAAGAAGCTATTGAGGGGACAGATGGAATTTAATTATATTTACGCCGTGAAGGCCTCTCAGACCTAAAAACCCTGTAAAATCCCTGGCTTTGCTCCATAACTCTATCTGAATTGTCTGTTTTTATTGGTTAAACTGTTCCATAGCCACAAACAGTAGGGCTTGTAATCTCATTAACCAACAGTGAAATGTTCGCGAAACATTTTAGTTAAGCCCTGCCACACCTCCCCCCATATAATTTCCCCTCCATCCCCTCGACCTCTACACTCTCTCGGCCCCCCACACACCTTCCCCAGCAGTGGCACCTCCCTTCACTGCCACTAATCGGCGTTACCTCAGTTTTGGTGCAATTTGGCTCCAAATTATGTCAGCTCCAGATCTGTTTGCAAATTTTGAAATAGGTTTGATTTTTGGAATTGATTATTTTTTGAGTGTCTGCCCCAGTGGCAGACCAGTCCCTAAATTAACTAACATGATGCAACACATCCGTAAGAGTCATAAACATCAGGTCTTTGGCTCAGTGGGTGTCCCTGCTGCCTTATGCCTCCTGGGTTGGGGATTGGAATCCTGCCTGTCCTCTGTGTGCTGGAGTTTGCATGTTTTCTTTGTATCAAGTTTCCCATGCAATAAGGCTTACTGGTGTCTCTAAATTGCTTGTAGCGTATAATAGGGCATATGAGTGTATATGTTCCCTGTGATGGGCCGGTGTCCCATCAGGGCTGGATTGCAGTACCCTGTGTTGTCTGGGATTAGCTCCAACACTCCAACTCCAACTAGGATAAAAGAAGGTGGCTGGACAGGGTCAGGTCTGTATTTTTAATATAGAATATTTTTGCTTTCGTTGCCTGCCTTTCTGGATTTCTGGTAAGGTTTTTGTAATATCATATATAAACTGTCGCTATGCATCTTGTTAGCATCTGATCATTTAAAGCAGGCTGTGCAAATGTGCCGTGCATTTTACCATCTCATTAGCTCGACATTTGCATTCAGCTCAGTGCAGAATAATGGTAAACCCCGCGGTCATATTATTTCATAAGCTTTAAATGGGCTGCCAACTTTGAGGAGATTGTTAGAGTGAGATTTAGAATATGGCGGAGTTCAGTGGCTGGAGGAGGGGCTTCATGTTGTGTGGGAGTGGTTTCACCCTGATGCTGAGACTTTTGTGGAAGTTCCCATATGAAAATGTTTTATAAGAATGCATTTTTTTCTTCATTCTCCAATGACCATATATGCTTAGTATGTCGCACCAAGATATACAATCCATATGTCATGCGAGAGGATATATCATACCTCTATGAATCATGCATGAAAAGGACCATATATGCTAATATATGGATCATACATGCTAAGTAGTATCCATATATGAACCATAATGTTCTTCTGTATGGTTGCAGAGTCACCCCCCCAGTCAAAATACTACACTGAAAATTTAAAACGACAGCATGGAAAATTAGATTCTGCCCAAGTTGATTTTTTTTTTTACATGGAATTCTCCAATATATGACAGATATGATATGATAGTTAATTTACTTTCTGGAATGCTACCTTGAAACTTAATTGAATTATTAGTAGGTTGCAGTGTTCTCTGTGTGACTGTGTGTGGGAAAGAGCAACGCTGCCTGCCAAATAAACATGTCATGTGGGTGAAAGACTAAAAAGGTCACTTTCTGATGCCCGGAAAACTTTCTCCTTCTCATGCACATTAGAAACTGGTGTTGGACAAAGAGAATATCCTGCAGTTAGAGGTTGCATTAATAATAAACATCCCTGAGATCTAATGCTAAATCAAAAAGGAACGCTGAAGACAAACATGGATTTTCCTCGATAATGATCAGATGACAGTCGGCTATGGAAAGAACACATTATTCATGCTGGAAACTAATTTCAAATTGGTATCCAACTCACCCCTAGTTAATATAGCAGTTGGTGATAATTGTAAAATTTGCAAGCGAAATTACAAGCTTAGCATGAGATTGTGACCGATTTCAGGAGCCCCACCGTCAATGTGGGAGAATTGGCAGGCCTGCTTCAAGCATGAGGTGTCAGCCATGCTGAAAGCAGGCCTTCGTACTCAATACTGACCAACAAAACGTCTGCTTTTTTCTCTGTGTCCCTCCCCAAGTGGAGGGGCAGTGGTGGCCTAATGGTTAGGGAAGTACACTGTGAAAGTTCACTGTGTACACTGAAAGGTTTCTGGTCTGAATCCCTGACCTGCAAGGTACTGCTGAGGCACTTTAAGAAAAGGTACCACCCCAAGCACTGCTCCCGGGGTGCTGGATTAACTGCCCACTACTACGTCCCAATGACACATATTGGTTAAATTTAGAGGACCCATTTTGTTGTCGTGTTCTGTGGTTTGTCAACAATCAATACTCTTCACTTCTAAAGCCCTTGCCTGCTTGATTTATCTGCCTTTAAATAATTTATCTATCATTTTTAGAAACTGTGAAGTATCTTCTAAAATGATTGTTTGAATGATGTGTCCTATTAAAGTAGCTAAACACACTACGCTGAAGCAAACAGGTTAAGGTTACATTTAACAAGGTAATCTGAAGTGGAATAAGATAATGTGAAGCTGAATAGGCTAATCTGAAGAGGGTCAGGCTAATCTCAGGTGGAACAGGATAATGTGAAGATGAATAGGCTAATCTGAAGAGGATCAGGCTAATCTCAGGTGGAACAGGATAATGTGAAGCTAATTAGGCTAATCTGAAGAGGGTCGGGCTAATCTCAGGTGGAACAGGCTAATGTGAAGCTGAATAGGCTAATCTGAAATATGTTCCAGAAAAAGACTGGGAATTCTATATGCTGAAAAACTGTGGCGCAAGTGACATAACGTGGACTCGGGTGAAAGCCCAGAAGCAGAAAGGCTGTATACGAATCCAGTACAATGAAGTTGAATGTATTACAATGTTTTATAAGAATAGTTATTAAACTTTATGAATATGGTCTTCATAGAAAGTGTTTAAGTTTAGTCTATGGAATGATTAACCTAATAAAGAAATGGCATTCGGGCAGTTCTCCGTAGATGTAAGTGATCCATCACACAAACCCTTACGTAAGTCAAATTTTGTGCATAAGTCAGATTTAACATCCCATACCATTGAAGACACTTTATATCAAATACATACCAAAATATATTAGTAATACATATTAAAGAACACATAATAAATAGAGGGAACAAATAACGTGTCTATTTAAAAGCATGTCATCTTTTTGCGGATATTTCTTAAGTCTGGATTTTTTTAGTTGGAGACCTGCTTACACTAATATAAAAGATAAGTGCCGGGCTTCTTTTGGGGCTGCTATTGTTGGTTCTGTGAGCCGAAAAGAGGCCAAGGCCCAGGGCTGGCTTCGAGTGATCGCCACTGCTGTAATTACCAGCTCTGAAGCACAGCTAACCTCACAAACGTAAATATCTCATTAGGCTTAATAGGAGGATCAGTTTAACGTATAAGGAAAACAATTGGAACAACTGATATAATGCAAGGTGCAAAAGTGCAAACAAAGCAAAATAAGTAGCACTAGACATTGAGGGTCAATTGCAACCAACAGAATGTACTTTCAGGACAAGGTCCCCTAGTTAGCACACAGCCTCCTGCTAAATTAGCACAGAACCTTGATAGTAGCTGCAACCAACTTAATCATGGAAAAAAGTTCCAAACTATAGACTAAAAATATTCCAACAGCTGCTGCCCTCTATAGGATAATGGGATACGATAGATTTCTATAGGAGATGAAAATCCTACTCCTGACATGGACTAACCTCTGCATTGTGTATTATGACAATAATAGCTAACATAATCAAGACATTTACTATGTACAAAATTGAAATCAATTATTCTTGTATTTTTGTTGCAGAAGTCTAAATAGAAAACTATCTATTTCATGTCATAAGATCTGTCATTCACATTGACCGTAGAAACTAAAAGTAAATTAAAATGAGACATTCCAGGTTCCCTACTAATGAATATGGTTGCATATCTGTAGCTGGATTTCTTGGCAAAAGCACCTTAGATGCCTGAGGGAGACTAGAGTAGTTTACAGCAACATATCTGAGTTTGGTAGACAGTCTTGGTTTTTGCAACTTTCTCTCAAGTGCTAGTGTGACTTATTGGGAAACCCAACTGCCAATTGTGACTGCCTGTAACCAACATTAGCTGTAACCAGCTTAGAGCTACAATTAGCATGACGTTTTCCAAGTTGAGCATCTACGTACGCATTTAAGTTCCACCCATATCAATATATGTGATGTAAGAGTATTCGTTTGGGTCATGGTTTTAATAAGGCGGAGGAAATTCTTTATAAAAATGAATGGAAGTTCCGCATTTATTTACAGTGCACAGCCAGAGATAACTAGCAACGGCACAAATGGAGAAAACGGCAATTGACATGACATTCACACTCGAAGTGGGCACTAACAAAAACACATGCACTCCACGATAAGCATTACAAGGGTATAACACCTATCATTTACAACAGGAATGTCCATCCGTCTTCTGAAAGCATTTATCCTTCTGGGGGAGCCTATCCCGGAAGCTATGGGCATGAGGCGGGGAACAACCCAGGATGGGGGGCCAACCCATCACAGGGCACACTTACACATGCACACCTATGGGCAATTTGGTAACTCGAAATAGCCTCAGCATTTTTTTTGGACTGTGGGGACTGACATACCTGGAGGAAACACCATGATGACACAGGAAGAACATGCAAACTCCACACACGGAAACGGGCTGGAGACTCAAACCCCAGTCCCGGAGGTGTGAGGCAACAGTACCCCCCACTGTACCACCATGCAGCCCCCCCAACAGGAATGTACACATAAAATAGCATAATTGCATATATATGAAGAGCACTGTACAAGGCATAGCGGTGATGCGGATAATCAGTTCCTGGGAGCCAGCTCAGCTGCCTCACAGTATTTCTTTCATTGTGCACGCTGAACCGAAAATTAAGTACTGAACGGTACACAGCGGATAGGTGTACCATTACAGCCCTACTGTTTACGTTAAGTGCTTCAGTTATACTGCATGTAAGCCTAACAATAAAGACATTAAATATGACAGCCATTGTGTGTAATTCAAATTTTACATCACAGCTTGTGAGATGAGGAACTGCTCACCTAACTGTTTTATTATTGTGTATATTTGAATTCTTGAAGTATTTGCAGACAGGTTATAGGCGCCGTATCTTACTGTTCACATTCAATCTAACCGGTACCCTACTGAGCATTCAAAAAAGGCCGCATTTTATTCATTACTGTGTTTTATTTTAGATCAATTTTGTTAATTAGCATGTTTATTTCATCCAAATATTTTAATGACAGCTGCATTTTCAGGTCAAGGCAGCGGGCCTTCCAGAGAAAGTGCTGTACAACTGGATGCGTGGCTTAGCCAGCACATGCATACTGCCAGTGAACCCAAAGTACTGGCAGAGTAAAGCAGAGAACAGAGTAAATGGTGCCTTGCAAAATTATTCACCCCCCTTGGCATTCTCTCTGTTTTGTTCCCTTATAACCTGAAATTTAAATGGATTTTCAATTTGATTTTAAGTGATGGACCTACAATAAAAAACTACAGATTAATTAAAAGGGAAAAAAAACTTGCTTTAAATAATTATAAAAAATATTAAGCTGAAAAGTGGTGTATGCATGTGATAAATAAGATCCACCTGTGAGCAGTCGAAGGGTCAAATGATCTCAGTATATATACACCTGTTCTGATAGCCCCCAGAGTCAACCCCAGTGCAACAGCCCTAAGTAAGGGCTACCACAGAGCAAGAGACAGCATGAAGACCAAGGAGCTCTCCACACAGGTCAGGGGCAAAGTTGTAGAGAAGTACAGATCAGGCTTGGGTTATAAAAAATATCCCAAACCCTGAACATCCCAAGGAGCACCATTAAATCCATTATTAGAAAATGGAAAGATTATGGCACTACAGCAAACCTGCCAAGAGAGGGTCGTCCA
Source organism: Petrocephalus zakoni (assembly GCA_026774425.1). NCBI lineage: Eukaryota > Metazoa > Chordata > Actinopteri > Osteoglossiformes > Mormyridae > Petrocephalus > Petrocephalus zakoni. The sequence continues at coordinate 10,218,298 of JAODKN010000042.1, forward strand.
CCAAAACTCACAGACCGGGAAAGGAGGGCATTAATCAGAGCAGCAACCAAGAGGCCAAAGATAACCCTGAAGGAGCTGGGTGGCTATACTGCAGAGATTGGAGTAACTGTCCATAGGACCACTGTAAGCCACACACTGCACAGAGCTGGTCTTTTTGGGAGAGGGGCTAAGAAAAAGCCTGCCTGCCAGGCAGACCGTTTGAAATTTACCAAAAGGCCTACTGGAGACTCCCCAAACATGGAAGAAGGTGCTGTGGTCAAATGAGACTAAAATGGAACTTTTTGGCCATCAAGGGCAACGCCATGTCTGGCACAAACCTAACACCTCTCATCATTCTGAGAACACCACCTCCACAGTGATGCATGGTGGGGGCAGCATCATGCTGTGGGGATGTTTGTCATCGACAGGGACTGGGAAACTGCTTAGAGTTGAAGAAAAGATGGATGCCACAAAATATAGAAAAATTCTTGACGTAAACCTGTTTGAGTCTTCCAGAGAGTTAAGACTGGGACAGAGGTTCACCTTCCAGCAGGACAATGACCCTAAACACACTGCTAAAGCAACACTCCAGTGGTTTAAAGAGAAATGGGTAAATGTCCTGGAATGGCCCAGTCAAAGCCCAGACGTCAATCCAGTTGAGAATCTCTGGTATGATTTAAAGATTTCTGTACACAAGCGGCATCCATCCAACTGGGAGGAGCTGGGGCAGTTTGGCCATGAAGAATGGACAAAAACACCAGTGTCTAGAAGCTTGTGGAGATGTACCCGAAGAGACTTGTCGCTGTAATTGCTGCAAAAGGTGGCTGTACAAAGTATTGACTCTGGGAGGGGGGGAATAGTTGTGCACCCTCAGGTCTTCTTTTTTTGTCTTATTTCTTGTTTGTTTCACAATAAAAAAATAATTTGCATCTGCAAAGTGGTAATTGTGTTGTATAAATTAAATTATACAAACCCACCCCTCCCCCCAAAATTCCTTTTAAATTCCAGGTTGTAAGGGAAGAAGATAGAGAGAATGCCAATGGGGGGTAAATGCTTTTGCAAGGCCCTGTATCTGGCATCCCATCCCAGCCCCCTGCCTCTCGCACTATGCTTCCTGGGATAGGCTCCAGGCTCAGTCCGAACCTGTGCTGGATAGATGGTTGTGCGAGATGGACGGATGGTTCTCAGCAAAGGAGGGCAACACCTTACTTTATGCTGCTGTAGGGAACTTTAAGTCTCTCCATGTTAATGCATTAAAAATCTCCAGTATCAAATCTGCGAAATACACAGTAAAATCCAATGAATGTTTCTAAATCCTAAAATGTGCAAATCTGCCGGAATCTGCCACAAATCCCATCACCACTGGAGACCTCGCAGAGAGATCTGTAGAATGTGGCTTATCTATTCACAGCGATGCCGAAGTGTAGGCTGCTGCATGAGCAGACTTCGTAAGGCAGACACAGATACAAATCATCTTTGAACACCATATTCATATTATTTCGAAATAGGAATTAATTTCTGCTAAGTGTTTAACTTCAACACAGCAGAAATGCATCGCTAAATATTTCGGGTGATTTTACATGTCAACAAACCGCGGGCAATGCACACCTGACGAAATGTGAAGATACAATCCAAAGGACCGAAATCAAGGTTGTTCTTTTGCTCACTGCCAGCTCCAGCCTCCCCTGCAACTGGAGCTTCACATAATAAGGTTATTAGGCTGGTGCTTCACTTAGTGAAGCAGGCAGATGTCAACACATCCCTGCTGGTCCCAGTCTGCCAAAGCCTTGGCTTTTTTTTATCTATTACCAGCCATGAGTGGGGGGGAGGCATATTTCACACTGCATCTTTTCCAGCCTGCCAGGCACAGGAGGTCATCTTCCACATCATCTACTCCTTAGTTCACCGTTTTCCAATCCAGTCCTTGGCGATCCCATGGCCACTCCATGTTTTTGCTCCTACCAGGAGCCGGCAGGAAACAAAAATATGGACTGTCTGAGAGGTAGCTCAGAGGGAGCAAAAACATGGACCAACTGTGGATCCCCAAGGACTGGATTTGGAAACCGTGCCTTAGTTCATCGAGAAGGCATGCAACACAAAAACATTCTTTTAAAAAAACATTTTAATATCCACATCCAAATCCACATATGCAGCTTTTGTAAATACAATTAATTGTTTTTTCACCTCTATCTTTCTGCAGTAGACAGAAATGGCACGGGGGTATAATGAAACATAATTTTCCTCTAATTAAAAAATCCAGACCAAGTGTATGTCTTAACCAATCGGTTGAGCGCTCTGTGACTGTGACTCTTTATAGTCAACTGGTTGGTTGAAACAAAATCTTGGACTGGATTTTTACTTTCTGGACCTGAAATGTACATCTCTGGTAAACATGGGATGACAGAGAAAGACAGGATGAGGTTCGGTGGTTTGCACAGTTATACGGTCACCTTCACATATGCCACAGCTATAAAAACGAAAAATATTCATTTTGATATAATTTAAAAGGTAACATATATAACAGTCACCTACTGCTTTGTTTGATTTATTTTTGGCTTGCTTGTGCCTGTTTGTCTGCCTCTCTCTTCCGTTTGTCTCCTTGTTTTGCCTGCGGTATACGAGATACCAGGGCTTCGCCACAGCTAATCAGACACTCACGCATCCCCCTCGCTCCTCTCGGTTTTCCTTCCTGCCCTTGTTTCATGTTCAATCGGAGGCAGCGTCATGTTTTGTCCATTTTAATCGAAAAGTGGATGGTCCCTGGACAGGAGGGAAAATAAATGTGTATGTTTGTCTTCACTCAGTCTAATCTCATCCCTTACACCTGAGCCCGTCCATGCGGGCTTGAGCACGTGTCCGGGGGGCTGGGTAGCATCCATCTGATGCCTGCTTGGCAATTGCTCACGTGTTTTTTTTTTTGCAGTCTGGCTCTCTTTCACTTGCCCGTCTTTTTCTTAGTTAATCTCATCCATTTTACTTCGCAGGTGCTAAATAGCTGGCATGCACCGGTCCGTAGGTTTACTACCTGGCTACGTGTCTAGTCTGGAGCAAATACATTTTCGGGGGGGGGTCTAAACCCATAATTGTACTACGTGGCTATATGCCCTAGCCCCACTAACAAGGCTAATCACTTTGTGCCGTTTACTATTCATGGGGATTAAAGAAAGAAAACTATAATAAAAACTAGCATGTCTTTCCTAACGTTTTTTTATGTGACTGGATCTGATTCAGAAATACATAATAAGAAGGAAAACAGCTAAGCAAATAAAGGAAATTTGTATAAAAGAACCGAATGGGTAAAATGAGATATATATATACCTAATATACCTAGGTCCCAGAGGTGTGACACAACAGTGCTAACCACTGAACCACTGTGCCACCGCAAGGGTTCCATGTCTCTCCCCATGTTGTTGCTGGTCTGGTTCCCCCCACAGTACAAACACATGCTAATTGGACTTACCAAATTGCCCATGTGGGTGTGCCCTGTGATGAGTTGGTTCCCCATCCTGGGTTGTTCCCTGCCTTACACCCGTAGTCAAAGGGGTAGGCTCCGGACTGCCCGTGACCCTGAATAGGACAAGCAGTTTCTGAAAATGAATATATATAAATCTCGATAATAGCCAAATAAACATTAAGCCGACTCCTAACAGCTTGTGTAATTTTGTTCTGAGAAGATAGTAAATAAAATTATTTACAAAACAGACCCGAGAAGAAAAGTGATATTAAAGATTGATCTGAGTTAGAAAGTACCATAGTTTAGTCGGGAATGCTGACCCCGTGGCAAGTAATTGTTCCGAAATGGGGAGTTGGGAGCCACGCGGATTGGAATGTCTGCATTTTGATGATTTGCTTCAGTTGAGTGGTTGAGAATGGTATCGGGGAATGCCAGTAATGGGGATCAAACCCACGCCTAGATTGCGATGGTAACGCAGCGCTTTAGACTGCTAGGCCATCCTGACACCCTCCCCACAAGCAGGGAAGCAATTCCTTCCCAGTTACTTCCCATACAAAGTCTATACCGACTTTTCCAAAACTTTCTATGTTTCTTGTCTTTCTTCTATTTTTCTTACCTGTGGTAAACTGTTACTTCCCA
>JAODKN010000042.1:10237663-10249448 GCA_026774425.1 Petrocephalus zakoni
GAGTTGCCACCATGTGATTGGCTGATCAGTAATTTGCGTCAACAAGCAGTTGGACAGGTTTACCTAATAAAGTGGCCGGTGAGTGTATATTAAGCACTCAAGCATGTAACCTGACTGTTCTGTTGACTATTTCAATTTGGCTTTATATACTGATTTATTACTTATATGTGAAATTACAAAACCAGTATACTTCACTTAGGTTATGCTCAATGTTTGCTACTATTCTGATTTGCCTATTAACAATTTGTATAATTTTTATATAATTACAGACACTGCATAAATAAATCCTGTTAAGGTTGTGCTCCAATCACCCAGGATTATGTTTACCCCTGAAAGATTATTTTTGGTGGGAATAATTCAGACCAAATCCTAACAGATCTGCTTAAGAAGGTGACACAGATTTGACAAGGTATGACTGTCATTTCTATAATATGTCCGTGTTTCTTTCACTCATTTTCATTTATAAATGTTCAGTCAAGCTATGTCCCATGCTCTGGTGCAAATAAAATGACAGACTAGCCCTGAGAGAAGCATGGAATCATTTTTGTCAGAAAGTCTAACTGAAAACCCATCACAGGCAATGCTGGCTAATTCTGAAATTTAAACTCTAATCCCATAAAATAAATCCACTTTGTGCAGCAGGAAATGTACGACATTTGAGAGGAGGGACAGAGGGTCCCACTACAGTTTTCTCTCTCTATGACAGTTTTGCTTCATTGTAAGAAACCAGACGTCTTGCCTGTGACATACAGGATATTATGCCAGCAAAGGTCTTTGGTGAGGATTTTTCACTCCCCACAACTGTTAGTTTGGTTTGAAATCCCCTAGCGTTCCCAGTTTAATTTTGTTTTCCCGAAATGCACACTGGTAAAACCTAATAGACAGAAGAAATTCACTCTCTCATTCAACCTTCATTTCCAAAGCTTTGTCAATACACAGATTCAGACTTATTTGGTCAACATGTATTGCTATATTGAGAGTTCACATACTTATCCTCGCTTTAATTACACTAATTTTGCTATCTGCATGCATACAGTGATAATGCTTATTAGGCTCATTCAGCCACTGTAGTCATTCAGCTATCATGCTGCATTGGCTACCTTAGGCAATTACCTTATGTCTGAGGACATCATTTTATTCTACTTGATTCTCCTTAATGTTATATTACTCCCATGTAAGAAATATGTATCAGTAGAAAGCTGCTCTTATTCCCCAAATGTGGCACTGCATTGGCCTTTAAATAATAGTATCAAGAAATTAATCATTATACATCCAGTTTCTAACTGTTTACACTGGTCAGGATCATTGGCATAAACTATTACGTGTATTTGTCCTCAGTTTAATTTCAAATATATTTGTGTCATTTTAGCAATGTTTGTTCTGTTCTACTATGTTGTTTGCACATTTATGTCAATAAAAAAGCTGATTCCTGCCTTTGTTACTTGTTGGCGAAGCAGTGAGCTCAATGAACAGCTGCGTAAAATGAGGGCCACTGAAAGGGGAACACAGTTTACTAAACAGTAAGGTTTTTCTAAAACAAAGAGCTATTATAATTGTGTCCTACTGCAGTCCACATTCGTGAACAATGTAATGAGCGGTATACGGTGCCAACTTTGGATTTTTAATTAGAGTGTATATTTCCCGAAGTCGAGTGGAATGATGAATTAGCCCAACTGTGCCCTGATAACTATTGTGAAGTCATTATAGAGTAAAGAATGCGGCGAAATACTGAAATTACAATCTTACAAAGTTGCTAATGACTATGTATTGATGACACTAATAAAGTCTAAAGAAATAATTAATGCTTCATAAAATAGTAATTTACAAAGGCCATTAGGGAAGAAGTACATTTGATCATACTCCTAACCATACAGAGGTGGCTATCATTGATAATTTCATTGCAGTTCTAGGCCTGTGTTACTTAATGGCTTCTTGCCTTTAGGGAAGTCTTTGAGAGCTCATTCCTTTTCCTCCCTGGCCCTGTTATGGCAGGATGAGTTTCTAAGTGCTTTCGGAACTCCAGTCATTTACCTGTTTTTTTCCGCCATTCCAGGTCAAAGACTCGATTTTTAAGGCCATTGTACTAGCACGTCCGTGTAAAAAAATATGAATGATTTTGAATGTGAATGGGACCATCAGCAACCCCATCTGCAGTGTAATAAAAGGACGACCAGCTTACCTCGGCATTCCCTTTAATCCAGGTTTTTAAATCAAAATAGATTTTTATGGATATTTAGTGATATGAATGGTGCCTGTAATGCCACATTACGGCGTCGATCCACAACAATCCATCAAATTCATGTGGTGTTATATATTCACTGATTACTGACTTTGATTATGTATGCCTGTAAGAAAACACCAAGCTTTTCTGACAAGCTTTTACTTTGATGTAATATTAGAAACATACTCACCGGTATAAAGGAACATTGAAAACAGGAGTATTTTAATTTTATTCATTTAATTTCATTTTAAGTATTTCTTGAACTCGGAAACATATAACTTGCCATAAATGGTTAGTAATCGATTTGAGTACGATACATAGCTTAAATAATTTAAATAAATATCTGGCAAAGTATGCCGGGCAAGCCATGCTCAGCTGGGAGTAGTAGGACCTTTCAGCGCTACCCGAGATTGGATAACCAACCCGCTCCCCTCCGTTGCTCCCACCTGCCCCTACACACAAACTCGCTCCAAATGTGGGTGAACGATACGCTTTTACATCCCACAAACTCCAGACCCTATCAGCAAACGGTTCATTGGGGGCTTGACTCGTTCATGTTACTTTTGCACGCGATGCTGTGCACCTGTGGCACTGCTGCGGATCTTACTGTATTACCCCTGACTGTTACTGGCTTTAATCTTCTTCGCGCAAACATCCACTCAAGTTTACTTAAGCGCGTCCAAGCACACGAGCGCTGTGACGACACCGGAGATACGTTTACACTGATTTATTTAACAGTCACTTTTGTCCAAAGCAATGCACCAGTGCGGATCAGTCAGCAGAGGCAGCCAGTCCCTGGGGTAATAGCAGGTAAAGTGCCCAAAGGTGAAATCACTCTGCCAGCCGTGGGATTTAAAGCGGTAACCTTTCCGATCATGAGTCCAGACCTGCAGAGTCACACTCCACCTTGACCGATGCTGGATACGTTTAAGATAACTCATTATACACAGTGAAAAATAACGTATTACAAATGTAAACCAAAAGACCTGGATCTGTGCAACAGCGAGGCTGAACTAAACATACGATGTTAATGCTTTGGCTATCCACTTACAGATAGGAAGATTAAGACAATAACAGGTTAAAGGCCAAAAATGTAAGCGGATTTCGTCTCACAGACCAAAGAGATGTTTAGGTGGGCTGGTGCCTGTAATGTGTGTTATTGTGTCAGAATGACTCTGCCCCCAACCCTGTGCTACCTGAGCTAAGGATGGCAATGCATAAGTGGACTGTTCGATCGATCGATTGATTAATTGATTGATTGATTGATTATTTGTTATTTATGAGTGATGTAAAGCTGTGTTGATTTGAAAATGTACAATGCTGAATCTATTGCAAAACAGTTCGCGGTCACCTTAATTTACCCTATAGCTCCTTGGTGTTAATAATAGGTCACTTTTAAATGTAAATGTAGGCGGAGCCTATGATGATCTTTGCTGATCTGATTCCAGGTGATGCTAGCCTCCAGCTCGTATATGACCAGTACTGATTAAAGACAGCTCTAGCAGGGGTACAGAACGTATTCGATGGCATAAGAGCCCGGGGGGTGGGGGAGTGACACGGGTCCCCCCAAATGTTTAATTTGGCTTCATTTACCCTCCCCCCCCCAAAAAAAACCCCTGGGACTAGATATCAATGGGAAGAGGATTTAGTAAATTCAACTAGGAAGTTCATTTCTGTAACAGTCTTTTAATTAGTCTGATAATTTTTAGCTCTGTGCTCTTTATCGGGAAACAGAAACAGAGATCTGGGACTTGTCAGCACTTTCAGACATAAGAGATCAGACACAACCACCTAACCTCCATCGCACCACTTGCCACTTAAGCCGAGCTGCCAAAGCGGACGAGCGCCGCCTTCTAAACCCCAAAACATGCCTGCCCACGGACTCACCTACCTGTCACTTCCTTTCTCGTCTCAATCGGTTCTGAGGAGGAGTAGGAGAGCCACAGCTGGTGGGGTCAGTTTAGAATTTATATTGTAATGCCTCTCATTTCTCCTTGGGAAAATGGGAAGGCACGTGCAGATGCGTACGAGAAATATATCTTTTTACATAATCCAGTAATAGAAAATGTACATGCATTGTGTGAGTAAGAAATATTAAAATATGTATCACTGCAGTTCAATTAAAGCTCCACCGTTGATGCTCAGAAGAACTTTCATGCAGCAATGTTGGCCTGCTTATAAATATTTACCTGCTGTCAACTTACTGCAAAACTGGTTAGTTTCTACGCACTGGGGAACAGGGCCCGTGTCGGATGTCTGGGCTGGATGCTGCACCAGGGGTCTCCGCTCTCCTGAAGCCGCAGCACCACTGAGAATCCATCCGAACCACCGCAGGTGGCCGGAGGCACATTAGGCGAAGAACAGATGGATGGAACGGCGTCTCTGAAAAGGGCCGTCTAAGAACTGCCAAGCGAGGGAGCCGACCACGGCTGAGGCTAAGCTCCAGGATCGAGTTTCTAAAGATTAGTGTGTGTACCCAGATCTCTTTACACTGTCCAAGCATGCTCGGAGTGTCTAACGCTCCCTGATGTGTGCAGAATCCATAAAAAACGCATTGCACTGAAAGAGGTCACCCCCCCCCCCTTATTCCTTTGACATATGGGACACACAATGGCTGTTTACTATCGTTCTAGATTTTTAAATTCTCGAGAATACCTTTATTCCCCCTACAATTCTATTTTTAGAACTGCCTAAAAATGAACAGAATAATTTACGATAGTAGTGAGAATAGGGATGACGGAAAAGATTTTTTCTGGATCGTTTGTAAGCATTTAACTAACAGATTAACCTCGATTAAAAGATGGAAAGATGATATTTATATCACTTGGAAAAATTATAGATGAGAAAATTATAGCTCTGTGCCAGAATTATCAGTATACAGAATTAATTATCTGTCAATTAATTATTCTACATTTTAGCTATAGTAGCTTAAAGATAGTTAAAGATCACTGAACATCCACGGTACTCGGGTACGCTTGCATATTTTTCCCCCTTCTTGCCCTGCGTAGGACATCGTAACTGGCGAGAAATTAGCTGAACGACTTGCTTGATATGGGCTATAGTTTTGGCAGGAGATAAGCAAAAAGGAAACTGGTCAGGATGTGTGCAGGTGCGAAAGCTAAATGACTTTGGAAACTGAGTAGATATTGAGAAGATATTCTTCCAGCGACAAATAAATAAGGTCTGTGCCGAAATTGCAGACTCATGATGATTTTATTGATAGCAAATGGGGATCAGGTATTGAATATCAATCTTCTGTTCAGAGATCTACAGCTGAAACAATCTGCGCTGATGTTTTGGGCATTTTTTCAAAAGTCTGTGTCATCTTACGTCATGGGGGGGGGTCTACAATGATGGACTGAATTGCAAAAAGAAACGAAAACTGCATTTTACAACGGCACTCTTACAAATGAAAGTTCACAAGTAACGCTTGGATTGTATGAAGTGATGCATTATCAGTAAATATATAACACTGCAGTGTATAGTCAGTTTTCTTTGGAGTCAGACTGCTGATGTTTTGTAAATAAAATAAAATAAAATAAAGGCAAAAAAATAACTCCGTGCAACTTTTTTATCCCCTGCTGGAGTTGTACACATTTCTCTAGAACATGACATTGATAATAAATGTCATTTTAAGTGAACAATTTATTAATTTGTGTAGTTTGCTAGTTTGACAGGCGATGAAAGCATGCACTGAGGGAAAAAAATACTAAATACTTTTATTCCAAATAACATTTCAAGCCAAAATGAAAGAACAAACTGAACTTAGTACTGGAGTACACCGTGATTTTATTTTTACCAAGAGATTTTATGCCAAAATATTGGACACAGTGTTTTCTTGGCAGTATTATATCTTACGCTTGCATTTAAGACATTGCAAATAATTACTTACTGAGAATATAGAATATATATATTTTTAACGACCACTGTGCACTCGCAGAGCTGAGGTAACAGTGCTATCTCATTTGAGCAGGAGTAAGACACATTATTCACATCACCCAAAGGTTAGCTTAGACAGAAACAAAGGCCATCCCACAGTTACTTCTACTAACAACGTATGCCACACAGCAAAAATACTGATATTAGTATTTCTGTACGCAGTATTTTGCTGGAATTATGAACAACTGATTCTGTGCATAGATACTCCACAAGAATCTCTTGTTTTGTGAATTTTAGTGCTAGAGCAATGCATGCTTTGAATTAACAGGAGACACTGCATCTGTCCGGAAATAAGAGAACAAATATTCATCCATCTGTCTTCCATAACTGCTTATCAAGTACAGGGACACAGTGAGCTTGTCCCAGAAAGCCCAGGGTACAAGGCTAAGGTCGTCAATCCAACACAGTGCGCACACTCATACAGAATCGCTCACAATTCTGGTGCACTGACTCACATAAAATGCAAATGTTTTTGGAGGGAACCTGTGCAAACATGAGCAGAACGCGAAAAATGTACAAATTTTCGCTGTCTGATGAAAACCGCATATGTCCACCTTTTGACGACTGTGTGGTTTTACGCTCTCCTTTGTCTACTGATAACATTTGACATGTAACTGAGCAATGACACAATGTTTTCTAAGTCATCTATTTAACTAGTATTTATGTTTGTATTAGTTAATGTTTGTATATATGATGGATATACAAATATCCTTGATTTTGACAACTTAACATTGATAGATAGATAGATAGATAGCTAGCTAACAAACATCATAAATATGAATATTATGTGAAATTAGTGTATATTTTGTTGACACATACTTTCTCACTGACACCAGTCCACATATGTCCATTGAAAACATTAAATCGGTCACCGACATCTGGGTAAGGTTAGGATTCTATTTTTGGTGCTGAGGGTGTCTAATTACGGTGTTTTAGATTTATTTCATAAAGTCGATTCTAGCAAAGCTCTTTTTTTCACGCTCCTCAAATAATTGATTTTTGGAGATGTGAGTTTTTCATTGGACAGCGTCAAAATATAAAATTGGGGAAGGGATGGGTGCCTCAGGCCTGGGGGGGGGGGGAGCCCTATAAATATTCAGCTTTCAATAATTGCAAGCGGAGAATACTCCAAATGGCGAAACTGCGGGCAAAAGTAAGTTACGTCCAAGCATCTATCGCTGCTCTTATTTGGCTTCTCTATTAGTTTGTTATTATCTATGTACTTTATGAGGCAGAACATAATCTGTCTGAAGCAGGCAGGCTAAATGCATGCTGGATAAGAAGGATTAAGTGTAAGCCCAGAAATAAATAAACGAACGTTTGTATTTAATATGAAACACCGATGATGGCTTGCTATTGCACATGTAGCTATAATAAACACTTCTATGAACTATCAATAGGATTTAAAAAAAACACTTTTTAGAATTTTAAAACTGAGCAAAATAAGTGCAGAATGTAAGATATATATAATATATCATAATATATTGTCCCAATGCCACAAAATAGCATCAGTTATATGAGCTGCCCTTCTTTTCCCATAAATTACAATTTAGGCCATAGATGCATTTTTCAGGAAGTGAAATGAAACCTGACCTGGCTTCCACATGATGACCTGACCAGTCTGACCAGATGACTATGAGCCAGAGGAAACTGGACATTAGTCTACGGGGTACACTCAGGCCTGCAGAGATGATGTTTTAACACTCAGAGATACCATTGTGGCTGTCCCAGCTCAGCACATATTATTATAACAGATTGTTCAGTGGGATTTGTATACCCAGCAGAATTTTATTGCAGCCCATCCTGATTGCCTTCACTGGCTCATGATGCTATCTGTACAAATGTGCGTAATAACACTAGCAGTAAAACTGCACTCCTTGCATGAATACATGTTATTGTTATCGTTAATCATTAAAAAAAACAGCCAGTTTATTGTTTTGATGTCTTATCCAGACATTCAGTAATTAATATTTCGTAAATTACCTCTCAATTATTGGATATTCATTCATTTGATCACACTACAAAATTCCCAAAATCATCTTCAAAATCAGTTCTTATTGCTTGAGTGTTTCTCATTTGAACATTTGGCTCACGTTCACTCAGGCAGGCAGAAAATGGTCTGATTATTTTTCCAATGGCCAAAATAGCTGCTTAATATCAAGATGATCAACCAGCTGCTAATTCAGTGATATGCAAGTTAGGGGTTAATGGGAAGAAACTCAGTTTCATTAGGCTAAAGAAAATATATAAAAGGCAAAGCAAAGCTTTGAAAATAACACGGAGGCCTTTGTTGATGAAAAGGGGCTGTATGACGAAGGTTACACAGCAGGATTCTTTCTATGTAATTGGACTCAGATTCACAATTTCGTCGCATGAAGCTGTTCCACCATATTTGCATAAGATCTCAGGAGAACTGTAAAAGGTCTCCGGGGAAACATTCAGACGTTCCTAAAATGCCCAGTGAAAGGTCAAACAGTATCTTAAAATTTGCTGCACCCTTCTCTGTTTTCACATGGCTGATCTGCCCGTCACGCTCATCTCTGCTTGTCCTACGAGCACATGTCAAGGCCAAGCCAACCAAATAATCACTCTTATGTCGCAGCAGGTTTTAATATTTCTGAACATAAGGCAGAAAAGAGAATGTTAGTTACAACAGCTAAACACAAAGACTCTGTACGATGTAATTCTGTTGTCGTAAGCTAAGGTATCTGAGCCATAAACGGTTGTTATTAGAGCGATTCTACTTAACTTGCACACACACACACTCGGGAGTTCTGAAATGTTTTCTGCTGCAACAATGTAATCCCATTGATGCACGACAATGAAACCCACCTTTGTCTTATTAACCGTTCAGACCTTGACACAATAGATACAGTAGAAGAAATATTTAGCTGCAACAATATTTAGCTAAACATAGTTGCAAAAGTTCAAGATATACTGTTAGCAAAGCTTTGACAGAAATGATCTCAGAGTCATGCAGCTGTCTGGTACCCCTCAAAAGCCCTATAATTTCCCTGAAAAATTGTTCATCAGGGCTCACTGCCTCACACTTGTTGACGTGTGTGTGTGCCCCGTTCAAACCGTGTGGGGGGGGTTGAGCACAAACTTGAATTACTGTAGTTTCTTAGTCCAAGTAGAAAATAAAATATTCTCTTCATATAAGAACCAAGTCTCTGAATAAAATGTCTGCACCAGTCTTTTGAAAACCATACAAGTGAATAATCCCAGTTGAATGCATTTTGTAAGTGAAATTTGATTAATTGTCCTTGTTGACAGACCACAGGGCACAAACACAAAATGTGTCCTCTGCATTTAACCCATGTGTGACATTGTGACACAGCAGTGGGAAGCTAACTCAGGCCCTGGGGAGCAGAACCCTGCTCAGGGTACCTCAGTGGTACTTGTGGGTTGGGCACTCGAAACGGCAACCTTTCGACAATGAACTGTAATGAACTATCAAGACGCAACCCTGTAAGGGACCCTGTAGGTAGTGATGGATGGATGGATGGATGGATGAATGAAGGACGAAAACCTAGTACGTTTATATAAACAGCATATGCTCACTTTAACATGAATGGATATGTAAAATGTCACAAACAAAAATAGAATCACACTTACTTATTTATAAACAAAATTTATTCCATTTACTCAAGCTATAGTCCAATATGTTTTCTTGTTCAATTTACATTTTTTATCTTGGCCTGCAACATATCAAAATTATAGCTTCATCCTGACAAAAACCCATGCAAATTGTGCGATGTTTCCCTTTTTGTTCGGCATTTTGAGTGTTAGAACATTTAAAGCTCTTTGGGGGAGGAGAGGCCACAGCTGTTTTTATTGGATGAAGAAATATGTCTTAGAGCCGTGCATCACAGTTATAGAGGTTTTGCTGTTACCGCCTAAATTCACTCTTTGAGGAGACAGCAACAAAAATACCCCCTTAAAAGGAGAAGTCCTAACGTATTGGACCATAAGAACAGGTAATATCAGTCAGTGCTCTTCCGCCAGGTTATTTGACCTTAGCTTCTGAGTTTATATGTGTTTTCCCATAACAACCAATCAAATTGAAGGGACCTACATCAAAGTCTCATCTCATCGCATCTTCATAATCATTATGCTTCAGCTGCCTGCCCAGCAGGATGCATCACACGCACTTTATGCCAAGTATACGTACTTAAGAATATGCTGATTATTTTTTTCTGCCTTGAACAGAGTACCTGTAAAATATGGGTCCTCCTACTCACATACAGGGACCAATATGTCTAGTAATTCCTTATAATTTAGCCAAGTTGGAAACATAACATTTCAGATAATTAGTCTTAAACTGGCTGATATAACTTCATTCTTTAAAATACAGAGAACTGAATAATGCAAGGATGATCGATTAAAACTTTCCCATTTCAATTCATTCTTCAGTGTAATACGTATTATAAAGTGTATTAAAATAGACTATTGTTAAAATATTACTAATATTATCAATAGTAGTGAGCTGTTACTGCTATTGTGTGACGTATATGCCGTTCAATAAAATAGAAGAGCTATAGAAGGACATTAGCATATTATTAATACAATATGAATTGTGCTGATACATGAAGCAAGTCAAGATTATCAAAAGTTAATGAAAATAAAGCTGTCAGGCACATTGAGAATTATTACAGTCCAATTACTAATATATCACTGCCTCTTTGTGCAGAATTTCTAACGGATCAGAATTTACAAAACGCTTGCTTCACTACACTGGAACTTTATATATTCTGAAATGTAAAATCTAAATCAATTGACATTGATTTTATGAGTATTTTAAACTGTTATTTGTGTTTTCATATAAACATCTTCTGGCACGTGTATTCATTATTTTTTCAGTTTCGCAGAAGCTGAACACTGACTAATGTGCGTATTATGGCGACAAATCATTGCGTATTAAGCCAGACTCACTTAAAACCATGCAAGTGAATTACTTCATTCAGCCACCCCCCCAGCTCCAGCTTGCTTATCCGATTCTCCACATTTTCTGTCCCCTTCCCATTTTCTCCTCATCAATATTTGTCAAAACGAATATGCATAATTCATAGGTAATAGATGCATATATATAAATATAGCATAAACATTTAACTATGAAGAAAAGCATTAATACCATAATAGCTGCTGTGATTGTCATGAATTACATTATGGACGGGATCATCTCATAATGACTAAAATGTAAGTCACAATTCATGCTACTCACTGGATTTTTTCCTCTGGGACGTGGCTACTGCCTCCCTCAGCACTTTCTGCCTTTTTTTTCCTGCCCATTGTCTATCTTCTCATTTCTGGCTATCTCAGTATCTCCAATGTGATCTTCATTTAGGAACAGCTTCAGCTTCAAACGGTTCTGTCTGTGGCCAGTGATATGTATAATGTATAAGTGTATACATGCATACATACATACATGCATACACTCACCTAAAGGATTATTAGGAACACCTGTTCAATTTCTCATGAATGCAATTATCTAATCAACCAATCACACGGCAGTTGCTTTGATGCATTTAGGGGTGTGGTCCTGGTTAAGACAATCTCCTGAACTCCAAACTGAATGTCAGAATGGGAAAGAAAGGTGATTTAAGCAATTTTGAGCGTGGCATG
>JAODKN010000042.1:10253086-10267891 GCA_026774425.1 Petrocephalus zakoni
CATATGAGGCACTCCAACTTCCTGAAGTCGAGCTGTGACAATTCTGCCACGATGTGGTGGAGCATTATCATTCATGAACAAAAAGTTGGGGGTGTGCAGGCAGAATTGGCGGATGATGATGGGTTCGATGATGTTTCTGAGGTAAGAACGTGTATATACTCTAATGAGCACAGTCCTGTATATACTCTAATGAGCACAGTACTGTATATACTCTAATGAGCACAGTACTGTATATACTTTAATGAATATACAGCACTGTAAATACTTTAATGAGCACAGTACTGTATATACTTTAATGAATATGCAGCACTGTAAATACTTTAATGTGCAAAGTACTGTATTTGAAAAAAACCGCCATGGAGTGAAGCCACAAAAGTTGAAGTGCGAAGTGGCGAGGGAGGACTGTACTACAAAATTTAATTGAAAAATGACACGCAGACTTCTGAAATAATAATGGGGCTGCACATTCATTAAAAATTTACAATACAATTTGCCAAGTAAATTAAATTTCAAAATTAACAGATGCCACATGTACTTTACAGTATAGTACAGTGCGCCATAGTGCATCAAACCAGTACTGATATCAAACCAGTACTGATATCCATTACATAGTATGAGTATTGTGTATTGAGTATGAGTATTGGGTCTTTTTCCTGTGGACTCATATCGTTACTAAAGGCGGTGGAGAGCATGTATTTGGAGGCTAAGAAGAAAGTGGGGTAACAAGGATGGCGTGAACACCAGGAGACAGAACTGGGCCAGAACTGTAACAGTTTCACGGGGCTCATCATGAGCCGGAATGTGGCGCATGGGGACACATAACTAAGAAGGGGGTTTGATGATGTTATGGCGACGAGGGATACACCTGTCATGTAGCGCTGGCTGTTGCATCATGGATACAGCGCCTTCCCCTGTGATGTCGACGGGATAAGAGTAGCTCTCCCTCGTCACATCATCGCTGCTCGTTGAACTCAGACACGTGGGAAGGAAGGAGAGCACGGAAAAAAAACGGCCCGAAGTGTGTTTTTCGGAATGACTCCAGACAAGTGGATCAGGTAACCATAAAACAGAAGAAAAAAAGATGATGATGAAATTATATGAAATAACCTCGTCAGTACCATGTCTACTTCAAAACTGCGTCTCAAAATGCTTTCTGAGGGCTTTGTTAAGGATTTGAGTGACTTTTAAATGAACTTTGCCATAAAGCGGAGTTAAATTATCAAATGATAGGGAGGCTGTGTCTTCATAGCGAACAAATTAAATCACTTAAATTTCCTGTATATATACAGAGCCGATCATTGTGACATGTGATACAGGCGGCTGCCTAGGGCACCAGCTTCTGAGGGGGCGTCGATCTGCCAGCCAATCACTTCGCCTCTGACCGGGGCCTAGAGCACCACGTCACTTCACATAGAAAGTCTGCTTGTTATTTCACTGTTGGCAAGTTTACTCTTGTCCCATTCCACCTAGGACACCAGCTGCTCTAAAGATTAATGAAAAATGCTACAGAGCCTCCGAAACAGAATCAAATGTCATTTACACTGCTCCGGCCCCTCTGCAGTCTTCCCGGTCAACAAAAAGGCCCCAAAAATAAATACAGCCCCACAGTACTCCCCTAAGCCTCACGCACATTCATTATGTATTCCTTCTTGGCCTGCACTTGTTACTTGTGTACAGGCTGTCTGTATTTTTGCATTTTTTGTGCTAAATTATACTAAGCTGGAATTTCATTATATGCTTATTTACGTAATTGTTCTTGCCTAGCTCACTGTGTTGTCTTCGCTGTTAATTGCATTGTATTTTGATACTGAGCACGGTTAAATCTAAATAAAGTTAGTTATACTGCAAGAAGTTTTGTTCTTTAAAAGAGGAAAACCTTTGTTAGTTATTTTCTGATTTCTTATCGTCTGCCAATCAAACCAAAGGCAGAGAGAGGACCCAGATTTCAATTTTTTTTTTTTTTCAAATACTGTCAGAAGAATGATAAAAAGAGAACACAGATGTTTCATTTTCCAGTTCCCAATCAAGAAAGGAATGGTAAAAAATTTCCGAGAAATAAATCCACAAGCAACCCACTCTCCAACTCGGACTTGCACAACAAACAAGCTTACTGCAAGCAAACGCAACTCCAGTTTACTCCAGTGATTACTTTACTTTATATCAAAAATTTTGCCAGCATCGTATTGTATGTGTCTGTCCCGCCTGACCAGATCTTACCATTCTCCTGCTATTGTCTTATAGAGGTCTGAAAAATGAACAAGTTTGAGGCATTACAATTCCTCTCCAGGGTCAATTTTTGGATTTTGAGGGCAGAACTGAATAAATTATGAAAGGCTTAACAGAGTAATAACTTTCTTAAAAATATGTTCTGTTAAAGAAGGCTTGTTAGTAATAAATCTATTTTATTGAGTCTTTAATTAAGTAACCTGCTACTACGGCTTGTATGCTCATAACTCTTTAGTGATCTGACTTGGGTTTCCTGGGAACTTGTGCCATCATCCAGCTTTCTCATGGCAAAAAATGATGGGAGATTGGGGTTTAGACATTCACAAATGTCACACTGTTAATCCACTATTTTTTCCTATATTAGTTTATGGGCAATGTCTAATTAATTATTAATATTATTATTATTATTATTTTATTAAGGCCCTGTACCCATCTCATTGGTGTAGATGAATTTAGTATCATATAGGTAAGTACAAACTGCATAGTAAAATATGAAACGCTGCACGATGGCAACCTTAACTATACAAAAAGTAAAGCATCACTTTTATCAGTGCACATCTGCGGAACATGGGACATATGAACAAAAAACGCGTCCAACACCATCAGAATAACTTCAGGAGATCTTGAAAGAGGTGTCAGAGTTGCAGTAGACAGGATGTATTCCAATCGAATGGTTATCTGAGGTCACCTCTCTGAAGGGGCAGCCCCGGTCTGCCCAGGGATTCTTCAAAATATCAAGACAGGTGTGAATAATCAGGCAGGGGAAGGGGGGGGGGCAAACCAAGGTGACCCATGAACTTCACTTGCAGATCATCACGAGAATGCAGTTCTCCTTGGTTATTTACAAGTACATCTCAATTCAAGCAAGTTTTATGGAAATAAGCAGAATAGGCATTCTGGGAAATCTAGAAAAATTATGAATCTTTGGCTGCATTCCAGGTAGATCTGGAAATGGCAGACTAAGAATTGCTGGCCTAATATATGCATGCACACAGGTAAACATTACATATAAAATGCATTTGAAACAGAGGTGCATGTGAATCTGTGATATTGTGAAAGAACATAATGATAAACCCCAGTTTTTGGAACAATATATCAAAATCAAATCAAATCAAATCAAATCAAATCACTGTCACATCACCAGCACACAGGTACATGGCATGTGAGTGAAATGCTTGTTTGCAAAGCCTCTCAGGGAAGCAACAGTAAGACACATATCAACATATCCTTCTGCAGCATAAAGCTCCAGATAACATCATTTGCATACCTTAAGTAGCCTACTTTTGGAATATGTCAATTTGTGTTCTTGTATATAAGCTAATGTGACATCACAGTCTGTGAATGATGTCTGTCCTTCACAGGACATAAACACACACTGTGAAAGATGGCAGATTACTTAAGTCATGTCATTACACTGAGGGAGGACAGTGGAGCAACCGAGTACAGACTGGTAAACACAAGGAAAATATGCAACCTTTATACCGTGTAAAGAAGAGAAACCGAACTCACTAACCTAGAACAGTGTTTCCCAACCCAGTCCTCAGGGACCCACAGCCGGTCCATGTTTTTGCTCCCTCCAAGTTGTCTGCCAGACAGTCCCCATTTTTGCTCTCACATTTTCGCAAAAACGTGGACTGTCTGTGGGTCCCCATGGACCGGATTGGGAAACACTGTTCTAGAGGCATGAGGCCACAACACTACCCACTGAGCCACTATGTCAGTCCTGCTCAGAATATTAATATTAAAAAGCCCTGTCCAAGTTGAGTCCTCTGCCTTTTGTCAGATACTTGCTTCTGATATATTGGGTGGGTATTTTGAAGTTCAAAGTGCCAAGTGGTCATGCTAATTATAATCCCTGCCTACAAAAGCCTGGTAACCGAATGTGAAAGCTGGCAATCCCTCGGGGGAGCAGCTAGCTAACGGGAAGCATGGCAAGTTGTGGAATCCCTAATGGACGGGCTACGTAACAACTGTGCAACTGAATGATGGCTTTCAGTGCAAATTGCGAGCGAGTTAAATATATCAAATTGCAAGTGCAGTGGATGTGTAGGAAGAGAGTGACTGAGAGGAGCACAGGCGTGCCGGGAGTTAGTAAAGTAGGTGGCTCGTGTTTGTTTTTATAATCAGTATTCAATCAGCAAATTAATCAGCACCCCCCTACCTCAAAGCACCAACCTCCCCACACACACACACATACCCAGAGCCATCCAAACCCTTAAGTCTAGTCCTTAGACTACTAAAATGACCTGGAGGCACCAGTAAAAATGACACATCGTGACTTGAAGCAGACTTTAATCTTTGCAAGATCTTACACAGTTCATTTTTTTTTTCCTGTAGACACTCAGTGACATAAATGCAGTTAACGAGGGCCCTTCAATGACACCCAAAAGGCTGACATGGCACATGACATGTGACACCAGTCAAGTGTCCCTCAAGCTCTCTAAGGCCCACTGAATGCGGTCTTCTTCAACGCTCACTGCAGCAATAAGGAGCTCAATAATCTAATAAACATCTCATTTCTCAAAATAGTCATTCTTTGTCCTTTTTCTAGTACATTAAGGTCCATCGAAAAGCTTTTTGCCTTAGAAAAGTTAATCGCTTTTCCTGTATCCAAAAAAGGATGCATCATTTGGGTAGTAATGTGGCAGGATGAAGTTCGGATTGTTTAGATTGAGTTTCTTACCAACGGTTACTTGTAGCAGTATCTTTGCATTCAGAATTCTCTTACTAGTTGGAAATGCAAAGCTGTAACGCGCATGACAGTGCAGGCTAGAATCTATCGGTGTAGCGAAGGATTTAACGAGTTCCTTTGTTTTTTGAAGATTTAAAATCATTCATTGCAAATTATAATCCCTTTGAGTTTAGCAAGTCGCAAATCCCCTAATACATGCGTTTTGTTGCCATATGCACTTCAAAGAAACATCACAAAGCTGAAAGGTGTTATTTAGTCCTTCAGTACCTGTGCCATTTTGGCGACTGAGAATTGCATCCTCCTGTATCAGAGGTTTTATTTGCACGACAACTGGCACACGCTTCCCCTGAGAACAGGCAGACATGCTATTAATTGCGTAAGTGATTTTGCTGAAATATAATATTATGATTATCACCATTTTCTCAAGCATTTTGTTCCTGGGGATGCTCACAGTGTTCTTCATGGTAGGTCTCAGAAAGAGGTACATTGTAATGTAGAGGAAATTATTGTGGAGTTCAAAAGACCGAGTTTTTGCAAAGTGGATAGCCTGTGAAACTGAGAAAAGCATAAACTTAAATTAAGCCCCAGACTTCTGAACTTGGCCAATTTTTCAGCAGGGCTACTCTGAGGCACAGGAGTCTGCTTCTTAAATTTGAAAAATACAAATGACCTGAGGTGTCACACGAATGTCGAAAGGGGTAGTGGCAGATTTAGCAAACCACCGGTGACCCCCACCCCCACCAGGCCGCTAGGCACCACTAGTGAAGCTTACATATGATTTCGACACATCGCTTCGACTGCCTCTGTAAAGGGGTCACATGTTATCTACGAACCGATTCACGCGAGTCATTTGTTCTGTAAGTAGCTGCAACATCCCGTTTATCCTTTTCTGAAAATGTCTGAATAGTGTCAGGTAGTCCTACATCTTATCCTGCTGCGGCACGCTAACGTCTGTGTCTGTCAAACATGTTTGTGTCCATCAGATGAGAGTCTCTGCAGGCAGGAATGAAGTGGCAGCTCCCGGGGCCGTGGGAGGTTATAAGGGTGCATGCATTGTGTCCCTCTTGCATTCACTGCACCTCCACATCCTTGACAAAGGGAGGAGGGGTAGATCTGTTTAGAGTCATCTCAGGTGGGATGTGCGATTCAACAGCCCAAACAACATTTGATCCTCCAGGGACTGTCAACTGGTATCTAAAGTCACTCTCACCCAATTCTGAAGAACATCTGAAGCTGCAACAAGGTACTTTTTGTACCTATTATTAACTACCTGTTATCTATTTTTAGGATTCCCTGGAATGTTACCAAGGTAACCAGCTAGCATTTATGTCATGTGTCAGACTTAGACGCTCGCTAACTATCGACTTGGCTGGCTCATAAGTAAGCATTGACTTCAATTTGTTATCGACATGTCACCCTTCAAGAGCATAATATCGGTAGAATAAAATTTTTGAGAAAGCATCCTATAATGTTATTGAGCAGAACAGCTACGCTGGCCCACTTAGATCTTAGAGCTTGGCTCGTCATTTAAAGAGAAGTCATATCACTGGCTCCACAAAACAAAAATGAGGGCAGGTTTAGCTACATTATAATATCGACCGTCACGCGCCTTCGTTGGAAATATGCTGTTGATGACGCCACTAATCCTTCACGTTTACCTGTCCCTTAATTTTTTATTGTCGTGTTTGGGCTTTATTTGACGCAGGAAACGCTGGCCTTGACTCTTGTCGTTAATTCCTCCCATCTTCACCGCAAAGGCAGTCCCTTCACAGCAGACTCCCTCCCGTCTCTAGAAAACCATGACAGATCTTTACAAAAGATGTTGCAAAGAAGGCAGGACAGAGGTGCCAGGAATATGGGATAGAGTAAACAGTTATATGCCACATCAGAGACCGTCCCCCGGCATGACTCAGATTAACCTCACACCAGCTCGCATCAGATGATGCAGTCTGATGAACCAACACCCCAAACGAAGGGAATCCAACCTTGCTGACTTAAATAAATATAGTGCAAAGAAGTCCGTCACTTGAAGTATTGCTATGTACACTTTTCACATGTGATTGCTGGTGAGGCTCTGAACCTGAAGCACTGTATTATACAAAGAGTGCAATGGTAGGTGACAAAATGCCACTGTGCCAGGATGCTAAAGTTTAAAGGGGCACTTAGCTTCAGATTTCAAAGACAGGGCAGGAAGAAAGAGCTGCCGAATGACAGCTGTAGGGTGGGACAGCCCTTTCCTTTCCTGGTTACACAAGAGTCTCCTGCAAACACAACACGAGCCGTTATCAGGCTGATGGAGATTAAGAGAAGTTCCGGTTGCCTCACACCTGCAGGGTTAGGGAGTCGAATCCCAGCCCAAGCCTTTCGGTATGTACCTTCTCCCCATGCTGAGCGAGTTTTCTCTGTGTATTCCAGGCTCCTCCTCCAGGCCAAAGATATGAAGCTAGGATAGGAATAAGTATATGTGTGTGCGTGAGCTTATGTGCATGTTCCCTTCAATGCACTGACAACCTGTCCAGGGGGTGCCCCCGTCTTGTGTCCTGTACTACCTGATCTAGGATCCACCCCCTTCCCCCAGGCTCTTAGTAAGATAACCAAGGTTACTTTATGGATGGATGGTTGGATGGATAGAGATTCATGGATGCATTGAGTATTTTGTCCTCATATACATAATATTAAAAGCAAAAAAATAAAAAATTGCTGTTTTGCATGAAAAAAAAATTTCATCAGGCTGGGGGTTTCCCAGAACAATATCAAAAGTACCTGAGTGAAACCTGGTGCATTGCTTTCATTTTCATGTTAAAATTCATGGAACATTTCCAGGAGTATGTTTTGTCAGATCTACCCAGAACACTGGATTTATTTAGACTCAGTGTTCTGTTCGCTTTCGTCACAGTCCGATATCTCACACTGCCTTGCCTACCTCACTGATGAAGTTCCCCACCCAGAGAGTATTTTTGTTTTGCTGGTATAATCAGTGACTGACAAGCATACGCAGAAATGTGGTGACATCTGGAGGAACTGCTGGCAGTGAGGAAAAGCCGAGGTGGGGTGTGTGACACGGTCTGCCAGAGCATGCGTGGCTTGAATCTCTGCCAGTCCCACACAAAGTTCTTGCGGGCGGCAAATGAGACGTGCGGCACTCAGGAATCAGCCCTGGTGAGGACAGAGGAAAAGCCACTCTGCGCTGCTGGGAGCCTTTACCCGCCATTGGTGCATTGTGGGATCAGGTGGCTTCTAGCCAATGAGGAGAAGGAGAGGAGTCAGTCTGATAAGAAACAAAGTCAGAGTGCTGGAATAAAGCTAATGCTGACAAATGCCCCCAGTTTGTGTCTGCTATTATAATCAGCATTACTTTGGAATTAGGTTGCCACCCGGTATAAAAAAGTGACTGAGATCCTATTTTTGATAAAAGCGAAGGGAGGGAGGAGATGAGTCATCAAATAAGGCCAGAGTGGGGGGGGGAGAAGGGCAGCGGCAAGCAAAAGTAGCCGACATATGACTAGAGGGAAGGGCGAAGTCTACTGCAGATACAGAAGTTCTCCACACTGTTCTCCACACTGTTAGCATCAGTACTGGCTACGACTGTCAACTGTGAAGAATTTTGAGTCAGTCTAAGGAAAAGACAGACTGACTGTCAGTAGGTAAGAGCAAAGCGGTTAGAATACCAACCAGAATTTCCCTGTTCCATTGTTCCATCCGGAAAACAGAATTTTTTTTTTTTTTTTTTGAGCGTTGAGTTTTTATTTTTCAGACCTCTGACACCCACGATGACGTAGAGGGATGAGTCAGACCAGGGAAGAATGCGAGAACACAACAGTACAGCTGCTACTGTTATGCTTGGACCTTGAAAAGACACGTACCTCAATGCTCCATAAACTAATGAAGGTTACTGCAAAGTCAGGGATCTTAAACTGGACAGCTATGGCAGTTTTAGCATGAGGACCGATGAAGTTTGCAATGTCAGCGTGGCACAAGCCTAGAATATGAAATCATTTTCGAAATCATGCTTCCCCCTCCTGCAGATAGGAATGATTAAAATTAGCTGGAATGTAAGGCCAGCTACCTACAACCTTCACACAAGAACTGCTTATAACAGCACTCAGCGATGACCATCCACCCCCTGGACCAGCTGGAGAAATCCACCATCTCGTCAACATTTCTAGCAAAATTCTGACCCTCAAAAAGAAGGAAGATCAGTGGAAAAAGTTTAGCTGAAATCCATTACAGCAGGGAGGAGAATAGCCCTTTTCAACAGCACAGAAGAATTCAAAATTCACCATGACAACCAACCAGGAGACAGACAACAGGCCAAGTTCTAAGGTAAATAGCAGTTAGGCAACCTCCTTTAGAGATTCTAAAAATGTTTTAATAGAAAAACACATGGACTGGCAGGTAACATAAGTGGCATGAGCTGCCTTAAAACCAAAGGGACCACTCTTTGTACAGCTTTTAAGAAGTGAAACATATGTAATCAGCAGCATCACTGAGGAATTAGTGGATGAGGGGCAAGTGCTGGGATTTAAAGGTTTCTGGCAATAAATGTTATGGTGCTGATAAGAAGATAAAAGCAGAAGAAGCTTCTAGCAGAAGAAAGTCAAACTATGGCAGCCCAGTTTAGGGCCAGGTTGTGGGTGAAGCTGAATTGCCAAAACCTGAACAGAACGCCGTTACCCATTTTCTAGTGTGGAGAATTTCTTAAGGTACGTCATTGTTGTTCCTGTTACTGGGTCACCTCCCCAAAATGAAAATTCTGAGGAGATATCCACAAGTTCAGAACGATATAATGTGCTGCATTCATTTGCTGTATAGGTGACAGGTATTATTTAAGGTGCCCACAAATTTTTTCCCTTAATATTCACTGACCTGAGAGTTTTATTCAAAGCAACTAACAATAGAGGAAAGGGCTACAATTTGTATGCATGCATCTTGGGATTTGAACACGCAACCTTCATGTTGCTGTTGCAATGAAGGAGGCATTTCGTGCTATAAACGCAGAATAACAAAAACGAAAGCTCACAAGTGCATTCGCAAAAATTGTGTTTTGAACGTCGAACGTGATTGATTCTCTTATTACGGTCTTGAATCTTTATGTAATATAAATTTGATTTCAGCCAGGAAGGATGGTGCCTTGGATCCCAAAGATAAGGGACATTCGTCAGAGCCAGACAGGAATGCTTGAAGTGTGGAAAAAGTCTGCTTTTCCCAGGCTCCGGCCTGGAAATGACTGTGGGAAATCAATAAGCACGCCTAAGCACTGCCGTAACTGGGCCTAGTGAGGTAATGGAAAGCCAAATTGCCTACTTAGCCCATCAAACTCCTTCTGTTGCGACAGGTTCAACTCACCAGCACAAGAGGAGAACACTTTAACACATGCACAGTGGCTGTCCGACGGTGCTGGAGGAAGGGCTGTACCATGGGCAGCAGACTCAGGTGCTCGGGACAGCTGTAGGATCATCTGGAAAGGCATTAAGCGTGGTGCGCACATTTGGCCATAAAAGCCTTCATGCTTCTCATCTGAGCCAGGAAGTTACTGCAGCCAACTGTCAGAAGCAGCACAGGCCTTTCCATCACAAAGAAGAAAGCCGGGCCGCGTGGGTGTGTCGTATCGAAAAAAATAAAGGGCCATACGACATGTCACTTTGCTGATGACATGTCAAAGAGCATTATCATTCCATCAGACGTGATTTTTTTTGTTCTAATGCCTATTTCTTTATATTCACCAGGAGAAACACAAACATTTCAAGGAAGGAATTAAACGAAGAGAACAAAAGAAGATCTGACTAAATAAAATGCAATTACAACCGTACAAATTATCCTAATATTGCTTGAGAGAATATCTAAAAATGTGTACTTTGTCTGATTAAAATAAAAGTGAAAATTAAAAGTCTAATAACCATTATACTGGAACTGATTATAATTCTGTTTTTTTTTTTAGAAAAATCAAATTGATCCTCATGATTCGTAAACTCTTGAGGCCACAAGAAAAAAAAAAGCTTTCCTTCTGCACTGTACATTCTGTTGGCTTTTACAGCATGTCAGCTGTGGGCCTTAAATGACAAGCACGCAGAAACACATCGAGGCCCTGCACCCCTAAATTCCTCATGCAGTGAAATCTCTCATCACCGGTCTCCCTATTGAAAGGCGTTATCGTTTCCGCCTGTCATGCCTCGCCTTCTCATTGCTGACACCTAACCCTCCCGTTTCATCTCCGTGTTTATCTGCCATCTGCCCTGCACTGTTATATTACTTCCTTACAGGATATTTTCCCCCTTACTACCTCCACCCAAGAGGTGACCAGTGCAACCTAAACATTCTTTGCACTTGTTTTTATCTTTAATTGGCTGTCATTTGCTGCATAGACATAAATTCTGCACAATGGATTTAAAAAGCACATTCATGGTGTTAGTTGCTGCACGATGGATCAGATGCGTCCTCCACTCTGTCATCTCGAGACTGACACAGATGAGTGGCTGTCCCTTGTATCTGAATTACAATAAAAAGCAACTGGTTAATATTCAGAAACCTTACTGTTCAGTCTGGTCGTGAAGTAGACATTGGAATACTCCTTTTTGCAAAAAAAAATAAAAATAAAAAATGAAGCATCCTTGGGGACCCGCAGACAGTCTGCAGTTTTGCTCTGGAAGGGAGCAGAAGTGTGGACTGTCACGCAGGAAGCTGGGACGGATCAAATATGTGGACCCCCCGCGTGGGGGGGGGGTCTGCGGGGACCGGGTTTGAGAAACACTGCATTAAATCACAACCAAGGCTGATCAAGAATTTGTTGTTCAGAATATTTGTAATTTTGTGCAGGTAAGTACTCTAAAAGACAGACATCGAACATCAAAAGTCAGTAATTAAGAGATCCGATGGAGCAAATCCCACATTGGAAACGGGGGTCCCTGGGACCAGAGCCTTACAACAAACAACAGCTATAATTAAAAAGGGATGTGACATTGATGTGGGAGGAATATCAATTCAAAACAACAATTATAATAATTATCGTTCCTTGCATTATCTTAAGGGACTGAATTTAGCCATACACAAAGCAAACCTGCCTGTGAAGGTTTCCTCTTATTTTGCACTACAGATGATTTTTACAGTGTTGGCAGTGAATTATTTCTGCCCAAGCCTGTACAGATAAATTCAAGATCAATCAATAAAGCAATTGTAACAAGTACCAGTGGTCACAGCCTAATGCTGTGACACGAATAATTTATTGCCTAACGAGCCAGGGCCAGCAGGCATCAATTAACATGCCCGATGCACTTCAGCAACCTAAATGAGTCTCAGGTTGATGTTCAGATTGATTACTCCAGTGCATGTTCAAAAGACACCCAGGAGCAAAGAGCTCCGAGTGCATATGTGGGTGTACTTCAGAGCGTATGTGCGTGATTCACAAACTCACTATGATTTAATGAACACTGATCAAAGGACACCATGTCGGCTCATTGGCGGTGCCGTTCACAGGAAACAAAGTAGGCTAGGTTAAGGACATCCCATCAGGATAAGTGGCAGGTTCAGCTCGCAGGATTTGCAAGGTGCCACGCAAACTTAAAATATAAGGCGAAAATAGAAAAAGAATGTTCGCGTTTGCCAGACTCACGGGCTTAAACCCCCCTGGTTTGTACAAAGGTTTTTCTCTTTTGTATCATCGCTTTCCTTCTGAGCCAGGACACTGGGTAGGCTCATTACTCATACAAACCACATTATAATTTGACATCTAAATGCAAGTTAATTTCACAATTAATTAAAGATTAAATCAGAACAAGTTCAATAACAAAAAGAACACTATGCAGGTTTTTCCCAAGCCCAAATCCATGCCCAGCAGCAAGTTCTGGGGCTTGAGTGAATTGTTCCTTTTCACTCTTGCCCACACAAAGAAAATCGATACCAGGTCCATCTAATAATAAGACTGCACCTTATGGCATGTACTGTCTTAGTGTCTTAGAACATAATTACAAAATTGCCCTTAACTGTTACTGTGATCGTAGCCTTATACTCAGCAGCAAGTTGGATGACATGAGCGTTTGTGTGTGTGTGTGTCTCCAGGTGAACTAAAAGTGTGACTGGGTGTCACCTCCACAAATTACACTTACCAAAGGGAGTGCTTCCTCCATCACGGTGGTTTCGGGAGCAGATGGAACTAATAAACACAGCTAGTGGTGGTTTCCCTTTGGCCGGTAATCAAAGGCAGTGAAATTACTGCATTTTGGGAGCTTAAATGCACAAATTAATAAAAAGAACAACTGGAACTGAAATGGCCTATTTGGAAATAATGTGTCCCCCCCCCCCCCCCCCATCTGTGATTCGGCAGCAGAAACATCAAGCCGTTATGCACTTGCGCTACCTTGTACTGCTCAAGCAATTAAAGGAAATTGAATGCTTCAGATGATATTTTAAGATTATGTGGGGGATATAAGCTGAATTTGTTAAACACAATATTGATAAAATGTAGCTTTCCTATTACTGGTTTGAAAGGCTTTGCTTCATTTGTGGAGTGTGTATTCCTCCGTTGAATAAACGGATTCAGTCAAAGTCAAATCCCTCGAGTGAAAAACTGAAATCAATAGCAAATTACTTTTGACATATATGAAGGTTTATTTCTTCTATATATAAATGACTGTCCTTTTTTTTCCTTCTGAAATAAATATAGATGTAGACCACAGGCAGCCGAAGTTACCCAGAAAGGGTCGCTGTGCATGCAGGTTTTTGTTGCAAATCCCTAATTAGACTACTAATTAGAGGACTGATTGGCAGGCGAGTTTTCACACCTGGGTTTGAACAGCTGACCTAAAGGTTATCCCAAAAACCTGCATACACACTGGCCCTTCGCGGAAAAGATTGGCTACTGCTGTTGTAGACCTATCAAGCCTACAAGTAATGAAATTGCATTCTTTGCTAGCTCAAATATGTAATTTAATTCCTCTAAGGGGAATATTACAGAGGTTCAAGTTTTATTGTAAATGTCCCGTGTTGCTATCATGAGTAATTACCAGTTGGGGGCATACGGGTTACATATTTAATAAAGTCCAGCCTAGCTTAAATAATTTGTTAGGGCTTACTACAGGGTCAGTTTGGTAGCACAGGAGAGCTTTTTTGGCAAAGAAAGCCAATGGGATTGGGTGTACTATGTGTTCCATTTGAACAAGCTTTATTTAGCTCTTTTCATGTGGATGCGTTATTTCACTTTGACTTCCTTAATGGGTCCTCATCCCCTTTTTGTACTGAACCCTTGTTGTAGTGTCCTTTTGTCCCCCCCGTTTTAACCTGTCACACTCATATACGGCTGGGAAATTCCTCATTCCCTTTCAAGTGCTGAACAATCTCCCAGCTGCAGAAAAAGGAAGCACCTGGACATTTCTGTATTTTGAAAGAGAATACATATACCTCGCATTATGGAATATATTTGTCAAATATATATGCATTGAACATGGCTCCAGGCTCATTGTGATCCTGCACTGGATTTGGTGCGTGGGAGATGGGTAGAGAGTGGATGGACAGAAGACGGGTGTTCCATTGCTGGGGGCAGGCTAAGTTACATATATGGGTAAGGCCATAGAATCTATAGAATCTAAGCATTCTACATTGATCCATTTTTATTTATAAATGAAATTACTGGTTGAGAATTTGTTCATGGTGTCCAATATGGAACACTGTCTTGTTAAAGGAAGTAAACAAGTAAATAAAGTGAGTACATTTTATTTGAGGACATCTGTTGCGCAAATATATATGTTTATTACTACTAATAAAGTAATTATGTGTAATTACTAGGGCTGTCAAAATTGACGCGTTAACGCGGATTTATCAAGCATCGTGATTAATCTGATTAAAAATATTAACGCATTTACCCCATCTGCAGCGCAGAATGACTCAAAATCCCTGAA
>JAODKN010000042.1:10267991-10280225 GCA_026774425.1 Petrocephalus zakoni
GTTAATATTTTTAATCAGATTAATCACGATGCTGGATTAATCCGCGTTAACGCGTCAATTTTGACAGCCCTAGTAATTACATATTATACGTGTTAATTTCAGAGCTTTCGTATGAAAACGCCTTAGCAGAGTGGACTATGATGTGGGATGCCTAGAAGACTATTGACCAATGACTGTTGTTTCTTTCGATAGCTTACAAAATGCATCATTGTGTGATGACATCGTGGATGTACAGGCTTCAAACCAGCGTGTCTGGTAGGCTGAGGAGAGCTTGCTGAATGTTTGTAGTTTTTTCTCCTAAATAACGGACAGCCTCGGGGGTCAGTCATACAGGGGGGACCACTGCCTCCGGGCAGTACTGAACCGTGACGCAAGGCCTGCACCCGGCCTCTTGGGGAACAGACACCCCCTGACTCAGCCACCTACAGACTCCCAAACCATGCCCAATTACCTCCGCTGCTCGATCCATCGCACCCAGGTCACCATCTAGGCATCCACTTCCCCAGCTGATCCCTAAATAAACAATTTTATTTTTCCTTGAAGGTTATCTCTTCTAATTTACCAGTTGTAGTCACAAAGAGGTTTAAAAGGAAAAAGATTTAATGCACGGATATTGTCCTATCCATCATTTATTCTGCATTTTGCACTACGGTACTGATAACGCACGTCAGCATTAACGGGAGAATCTCTGAAACGCTACACACCACACCAACTAGTCTGTTAGTTACAGCACCAATTATTTTGACACGGTAGCCTCTGTTTAATTGACAGGGGTCTGGAATTTTCTCAGCATTTTTATTGCTCATTGTAAAATGTGATATTAAAATGTTCAGAAGAAGATTTAATGTCTCAACAATGTGCAGATCTGTTGTAAATCCAGTAATGGTTCAATAATGGACTAAAGTTAATGTTCACAAGCAAACCCATTCAGGAGACTGTGTGGTTAGGTGTAATACTGCGGGGTGGGGTGTAAGGAGACCCCTCCGTTCTGTCAGTGCATTTTCTCTCTTCCTCTGACTCTCTGGGTGTTCTCCTCAGCCAATCATCTTCGTTCTGGACACATCGTGCTCTCCTGCCAAAGGGTCTCACTCTGTCATTATCCTCTGGCTGCCACGGGGGGGCCTCTCCACAGCTCTGGAGGGGACAGGCCACTCAGGCAGAGAAGAGCAATGCTGACAACAGCATTTTAACCACGTGGGCCTGCCAAGGGGGGGGGGGCAGAGTTCTGCCTTTACAATGATCCATCGTCTCTGAAATACAGCCAGGCTGCATCCAGGGCAATGCCATTACCGGCGTCTGGCTCATTGTCATGTTTTCTTAGCAGCACAGGGCCAGGTGTCACTTAAACGAAAAAAAAAAATTGTGAATTTTGTTGCGGCAACAACCATTCTACACGAACGCCTCCTGTTCTATTCTGTAGCCATTTTTGATAAAGGATTTAAACCAAGTTGCTACAAGGGTGGTATTAAAACCAGTATTTTTGCCAATTGCTGTTGTATAAGGGTCTCTGCACATCATTCTCCTTTCTTCATTGTAATGGCTATTGAGTCCTTCTTCTGCGTGACAGCCATACCAATAGAAATCTTTACAGTTTCTGGGATATTGGATTCCCGTTATTATGTTTCTTTGAACAAATCAACCCACTCCTGTAAAGCCCTGAACTTTACCTCTGGAGAATCTGAAAAGATTTGCACAAAACATGCGCAACGGCAACAGAGCCAGCTTTATTGATTTTTGATTGTGCTTACAATCGCATTCTTTCGCAGTATCAGCTGAAATTGTATCAGCAGGCATTGATTTGAAAAATGTCACAACTGTATTCTATAATGGTCTAGAACATTCTTTTAATTTTTGACCTGCAACTAAACAAATATTGTCAAATTAATCTCTCCGGTTCAGCGTCATTAGTAATATTTTTTATGGCTTTTTATGACTGCATTAATCGTACAATGAAAATCAATTTGAGAACAGAAAAGATATCCATCAAAACATTTAAGTTCAGGAACACATTTATTTATTTAAGCAAAAACGACACATTGTTGCTAGCAAACTTTTCTACAAAGGGATTTATATTTCTGGATTCACAAAAGAGAAAGAAAAGGAAGAGGCATGAGTCAGAATCCAGCTATATCTCTTTGTTCACTGGCATAAGTTGTGTTTTTTTCCTACCTAAGGTTTCCCACTGCAGCAAAATTCCATGCATAAATTAACGACAGAAGAAGATCCCCTGTCCTTATTTCTGGTGACAAATTACCTCATCTGGGAGGTAAAGACCTCCCTCATTGAACTGTTAGCAGGAAACTGTCACCACCGAGTACCTGGTGTACCACCTCACTGGTAGAAGCTTGAAAAGCAAGCTTACATTTATAAGAGCCTAATAATAAGAAAAAAGAATTCTCAAAGTGGAACATTAGCACTTCATTGAATGGTATTACCCAGCACACTTTGACTTGTTCCCCATTTTTTCGGTGCCTACCCCAGGGGATGCAGAGTCAGAGCCAAGCTTTATGTGATTTTAAACCTGTGTAGCTATTTCACTTATGCTGTATTTCACTATATATGACAATGCAATACACTGATTTATATCTATTCTCATGGCAGCCAATCCTAACGCCTACTTTCCTGAATATGACAACTGGCTTTGTGCTCCAGAGCTACGTTCTATGATATAATATTACTTCTATAACTAGTGTTGGACCGAACCAGTTGAAGCGATAGTGGTGGGATGATCTCTCCACTAGGTGGAGTCATGAGCTGAATGAAGACTCATCCACACCATTTCAGCTGCGTACTGCATCACAAATCAATGTGCGAGCAGTTTGGTACGTCACCAAATGCTATGTGCTAAAGGACCATTCGAGATTTTTTTACTTTCATCCTCTTCACTTTTATTGTGTGTTTTTTCAGGGTCGATTAAACTTGAATCTCTATGCATTACCATTGGTATACATATACTGTACATATACACAATGTGACACCACTGCCTAGATATTTCAATTTGGGCCACTATACACTCACTAGGTCATCCCAAGGAAAAATGAGCATTACTCTCTTTCTGGGTATTGAATGCACAACATTTATTCTGAATACAAGATGTAAATTTACATGGCCTTGGATTTCCTCCCAGATTTAAGAAGTCTTTGATGCTTCCGTCTGCCTCATTACATCTGAATGTGAGCGAGTGGGATTCCCGTACCAGAGAGAGAGAGTACTCTGTAGTTGTGGATCTCATGTCAAATATGATATTCAAGCCTGGCTAAAAACGCACAGCCACTGTCACGGAGCCATGACCACACAAAGGAGTCATACTGTGCGGGAAACGCTCACTCAACTGCAACCATTTGACTGCCAGCTTCAATTTGTAGCCATTTTTTTGCCCGCAAAAGGGGTAATAAAAAGGTTGCTGTTTCATGTGTCAACTAATTGACAAATTCAACAATCGCGGGGTAGGGGAAGATCCAACCTGTTAAAAGCTAGCTTTGCGTTTCAAGGCAGAGACTGACAAAGTCTTCTTACACCCAAAGACATTACGAAGAAATCTAGATGTTGGGCCATCGTGAGCCGTAGCATGGTGGCTATGGCAGACGTGGTCAAACATGGCTGCCAGCTACAACTGTTTTCTGAACTCTTTTCAGATAGATGAAAAATAAAATGGCAAATACAGCATATATCTAATATCGCTAACTAAGTTTACTTGGTATACATACATCTTGGCAATTATGAGTCAGATAACCCATGTTGGTCACCTGAAATTCAAGATGTCCACCATTTTTTTCCCAATAGGGTGGTCATAGCTGCCTTAGGAATTACAAGTTGTCATAAATTGATATTTTTCTTTGCCAGCTGTTTTTTAAGTTCTTGTTCTCTATCAAATCTATCTAATAGAGTGGACTTTGGAGCACAGCCAGAGCGCACTGGCGACACCACTGCTGTGAATCTCTGCATGGTTTCAGCTGAATGCGCTACACATGCTTAGCGAAATCCCGGCTGGACTAGGGCCTGAAAAAATATGCCTGCTTCCAGTGTTCCATGCATTAACAGGCTGTGACACTGCGTCCGGTTTTGCTTGACGTGTGTAAAAGCGTGGGCTACTTGGACTGTCTTCCCAGAGTGTACCGATGCCCCGTTAAAGCTGTCCTCTGCCCCAGATGACATGCTGCAGAATGTCATGTTGACAATCAACAGGTTTGTCATCCTTCTGTATGACCGGACCGGCACATCCACAGAACTATACAAGGCTAGAAGGAAATTATTTGTGAAGAGGCACAATGTGTAGTCAGTCCCTCCAACTAAAACTGCTCTAAAGCAGTGTTTCCCAACCCAGTGCTCGGGGACGCCCGGACAGTCCACATTTTTGCTCCCTCCCAGCTCTCTGTAAGACAGTCCATGTTTTTTCCCCCTTCCAACTCCCTGCCAGACAGTCCACATTTCTGCTCCCTCCCAGCTCCCTGCCAGACAGTCCACATTTTTGCTCCCTCCCAGCTGTCAAGTGTCAGTGTCAAAGCCAGGAGCAGGGTGGGAGCAAAAACATGGACTGTCTGGGGTTCCCCAAGGACCAGGTTGGGAAAAACTGCCATACACAAGCATGTCAAATGGACAGTACACCAGGAAGGACATGTATGGGGTCAGGTACTGTTGCTGACACCTGAACTTTTCCTTGTACTGTAGGCAGGGGTGGTCAAAGACATCTGAGGACCCCTATGAAACCTTCTGGCCAGATCTACCAGATTCAAGCCAGCGCAGCCACAAACTGACTGAAATGACAGAAGCTGGTACGTAATTCTTCATTCTACAGTGTTACCTAACTCTGCTGTTTTCGCTTTCTCTCAGCTCCCAGAACGCCTGTACCAGGTATTCGGTGTTCCTGATTGGCTGGGAGCTGGGAGGGAGCAAAAACCTGAACTGTCCAGTGTTCCGCAAAGACTGGATTGGGAAACACTGTTCTACAGTAGGCTATACTACATGACTCAATTCACAGGACAAAAACCAGAAATATATTTTTTTAAAAAGTAGAAAAGAAGTCTAATACTTCTTTACATGCTTGTATGTGGATAGATTTTTTTATTAATTATTTCGCCGCAGTCAGAAGATGGCAATGTATGAACAATGGGCATTTCGTTTGCTTGCATCAGATCAGGAAATTAATACACAAACTGCTATGATCGTTTTCCACCGGGATTCACTGTTCTTGGATTTCCTGGAATTTATTATCATTGACTGCAGAAACAGGTTAAAAAAACATCAGTCAGAACAAATTAAGCCCTCCATTTGTCTTGTTGTGCAGCGACTGTTCCGAGTGAAGAGATAAAGGGTAGTCATGCCTGAGTGCAGAGGGACACCCAAGGCGCCTGACAGTGCTCTGTGGCGCCACCAACTGTCTGACT
The DNA here is from genome assembly GCA_026774425.1 of Petrocephalus zakoni. Classification (NCBI taxonomy): domain Eukaryota; kingdom Metazoa; phylum Chordata; class Actinopteri; order Osteoglossiformes; family Mormyridae; genus Petrocephalus; species Petrocephalus zakoni. The sequence continues at coordinate 10,273,376 of JAODKN010000042.1, forward strand.
ACAATGAAGGGCTTCATACATTATTGATCTGTTGTGCATCATCTACTCCTACATCTCCTGTTATTCCCAGCGTCATCCCGATGGGGGAGCTATGACCTCATCTCAGTTGACCTCAACTGAGATGGCAAATGGCTTTGTGCTTTGCATTTTAGCATCATTGTAAATGTTCTATGATATAATATCACTCCTATAACTACTGACCAGTCACAAGTGTTTTCTATTTTCAGATCGATGAAGAATAAAATGGCAAATGCTTCTTGGGACCTGCCAGTCAGGTAACCCGTGATGGTCACCTAAAATTCAAGATGGCTGCCATCGCTGGCTTTGGAATTGAAAGATTTGACATAATTGCCCTCACTAGTCCAATGTTTAAGGGTGATTTTACCCGTTTCATTTGGAGGGGCTTTGGCAGCATATCTTTTTCTGGGAAAAACGTAGGACTGGCCCACATTCTATGCGATGTGACTCTGACCGTAGGTCATTAAAGCCTCAGAAGCTAAGAAAGGCTTTTGCTAACATATACAGACTGATCTACCATGGCAGCATGCGTGAGCATGGGTGGTCCTGGAGCTGGATATTCTAATTCAGTTGCAAACTATTTCTTGGGAAATAAGACCCTTTAGCAAAGGTGGGGCTTGCTTGTAACTATATGAATAGGTTCATTGAGCATATATTATCATATTTAATATGATTTCCAAAATGGTATCTGACATAGCTCTGCATAAAGATGGGCTACTGAAACTAAAGACAGCCAGAGCACACACTGTGCCTCTGCAGACACATGGTCGAGTAGAAAATAGGAAACAATGTGCTTTTGAACAGCACAACCTGCAGATGTGTCTGTGTAATCGGTGCAAAAATGTAATATTTTTATAACCCACATAACTGACATAGATTTCTCCCTACTTGTTTAATAATTAAGCATTCAGACAGCATAACATTAAGTATTGCAGCAGAGAGTCTAGCCAGCAAAATAATCCCAGAAACTCACATCTTCATCACAGAAGTATGAAGCTGCCAAAAAAAAATTAATAGATCAACAAAATATTTATATATTTCTGTAAAGTTTTGTTATTTAGATGCATAGCTGTGTAAGCATTAGCTACACCTCGACATGCAATGCTGACCACAGCTGTTCAAAAAGGGATGACTGCATTACGATTAGTTCATCATAAAGCACTGTCCTAAAATAGCAGGAGACTGGCATTAAATGCTCAGTGGGGTTTCACTTACAGCAAAATGTTCTCAGGGCAGAACGAAAAATGATTGGTTTCTGAGAGATAACCAATCAAATCTTGTGTTACATGTCAGACCAACCAATCAGATGTCTTGGTCCAGCCTCCTCTAGTTGTTTAGATCTGCCTCCTCTGCAATCTGATCTCTGTACCAATCATGTATTTGTTCTTATATTTTTGTGTAAGTAAAACTCCCATGAGCACATTAGATATCATTATAGTGTCAAGCAGCCACATTTTTAGGACCATAGGTAAGGTCAGGCCAGAAAGAAAACGTAATTTAATCACCACGATCATAAATGGAGTATAGCTGAGGACTACTTACAGGATAATAAAAAAACTAGGCTAATGAATGCAAAAACTTGATGTTTTTCTTATTAGACTTATTATGGAGTCTAGATTAATGTCAGGAAAATGTGGGGATTATAGGCATGTTAATGCTGCAATTGGATCCTCCAAACACAGCAACAATACTTAAAATCAAATTTCACTCCTCAAATAACATGCACACTGTAGTGCTAACTCATAATTGAAATATTAATGAGAAATTTAATGATAAAATAATAATCCATTCATCTATCTTCCAAATGTTTACCAAGTACAGGGGCACTGGGTTCAACTGATAATGGTAACTTTTTATGATAAGAATGAAGTCACCAGCCAGACGTAACTGCTGTAATAAATTATTATCATGTAAAGTATAATGTTAGTAGCAATGCCTTTTGGCCTTCTTATTACAAGGCACCTTTATAGTCAGCCAGAATCTGATGCACCTGTCTGATATCGAGGCGGACACTGGCTCCAGTGTTGATTCTGATTCATGAAGCTGAAGATAAGGAGAAGACCTGAGCAAAGAGAAACCTGGATCCCTGCCAAGATGCATGCATTATGACTGAGAAGCTGATCCATACCGGGGACATATTTGTAACCCAGAGGTGTCAATTCCAGGTCCAGAAAGTACAAATCCAGACTGAGATTTTGTTTAAGCCAGCTAATTGAGCACTCTGTGATTGTAAGTCTTTATACTCAACTGGTTGGTTGAAACAAAATCCTGGTCTGGATTTTCACTTTCTGGACCTGATATTTACACCTCTGCTGTATCTCTATGTAGTGAATGAACTATGAACTGTAATATTTATTTGGTTGTTTGTCTGTGTGCACAGAGATATCTGTGATATCTCAGTGTTGTTAGGCACTGTTCACTCCACTAGATATAAAGTCATAAAACTCATAAATTTACTTTAAAAGGAGGAATGCAAAATTTAACAACACAGAATGGCAAATAATCCCATTCTCTCTCCATTAAACATTGTCTTGCCCTTTAGACTTGTAGTTCTTCAAATGTCAGTCACTCTTACATCCATCTGAGAAAAAGAGAAATTCCTCAGGTTTTTAAAAATGTGATTAATAAAAGCCTTTCTGCTTTCTTTATTTTATACCTAACCTTATAACCTTCAGAATGTGTTTAAAATGTGTTTTAAATGTCTGTAGGCTTCTTGTTCTTTTCTACAAGGTATTTAAATATTTGATGAAATAATTCTTTTTGAAGTTGGCCATGTTGGTCCTGTTTAATCTCTCTCAAGTATTAAAATATTTTAAGAGTTTACAATAAACCTAAAAAATTAAATACATATGAGGATGATTTTAATGTCAAATATGTTTTGGAAATAACTTTGCAGGACCATATAAATATCAATACGTTTTTAATAATTACATGATTGTATAATGTCCCATTTGCAAAGGTGATTCTTTTGATATGTTGTATGATATTTTAAATATTTTTTATTGAAATATCAGCTGAAGTGAAACCTCCAGTGGAAATCGATGCACTTTATCAGTGGCCTTAAGTGGTGTTAACTTGTCTGTATTACCTTACTGTATCCACAGGTGCGGGTACCAGTACAGCTACGATATCGGACACAAACCATCAGACACGTTGATAAATGTGTTTTAGGTTTATTGTAGATTATACAGTTTTGCTTTGTGTATTTGGGCACTTCAACGTAAGAAGATAGAAGTGAAATATCAGTGTAAGCATCCTGCTCATTCGTATGTCCCTAACTGCAGACTTTGGTAAACGCTGATTAATGAGAAGGGCCTGCAGATCTAGGTTGTTGTCGTGTCCATGCTGTGTCTGACAAATAAAAACACTCCTGCTTGCAAGTTCGCTCAGTTATGATATGGATTGCAGAAGAGTGAAGACACACAGAGCACCGTAAGCAGAACGCATTCTGCAACAGTTGCATCTCGGTTTATGAAATATTTCATAAGTTGAGCCACGGGCGGGGTTGCGGTGCTACAGCCGAACTGCGTGCCAGTTTATCAAGCCATATAACGGCAAATTACGACTGCGTCTGCGGCCTTCATGCATTTTTCATAAAGCTTATGATTGCAAAGGGGCCACGGGATCCTGTGAGACTACGGATGGGCGTTTATGCACTCATGCCAGTAACCGGTAATGAGCTTTGCCGTGAGAGTGGGAACCGTTGGACGCAGCATGGAAAGTATAAGTGCACTTTATTGCTGGTATCATCATATACATAGTTTATTTTTTTTTACTTGCTTGCCCTTAGCTGATGGGATCTTCATAACCCTCATTATATATAAGCATTCTTCCATATAACATGACACTTGGTTTCTCAACCCTCGTCCTGCAGCTCAGATCTAAAATTGCCGGCATAGGGCTAAACAGCTTCGACAATAGACCCCTTACCATTCTGCTGCACATTGTGCCAGTATATAGCCCCCTTTAAAAACCTTCAACACTCCACCTCTTCTGTGACTAGAAGTACAGGTGTTGATAGAGTCTAAGACATAGTGAAACAGAATTGCACCAGATTTTTCTTGTATGATGTGTGTAGTTCATAAAACATATGTAACCTTTCTGTGTCAGTTGTAAGTCTACGATAGTGGAGAGTATATGTAGAATAAGCATAAAACAGCACAGAGAGAGAGATGCTCAACATTTCTAATAATCTGGAAACATGGAGAAGATGCATATTTGGGTGTTCAGAGAGGCAGGGTGTAGCTAGGTAATGTTTAAGAGTTGAGTATAGAGGGTTGAGTTTTGAGTGATAGCCTTAAAGCACCTGGCAGCCAGGCTACATTTTGTTGATCGCTTTTGTAATCGTATTGTAAGATTTCCATCCGCACGTTTCGGACACTCGAGTGAAGGGAGGAGCTGAGCTGTCGACTTGTCATCACGAGGTGGTGAGTGGGTGTAATGGATAGGGACGAAAGATCGCCAGATCGAGTCTCCGACCCGCAAGTACTGCTGAGGTTGTCACGTTCCTAAGCAGGACGAAGGAAAAGGCGGGGACAGGAATGCGGAAGTCTCCCGTTCGGGAGCTCTATTTCGCACACGTAACACAAACCACGGGACTTCAATGACAGGACCGGGGAAATAGGCTTAAACGCAGACTAAAATACACAGCACTAATGACAATCAACTCAAGACAGCTGGGGAACGCTGGGATTCCACACGAGGGTGGCGAGGGGGCGTGGCACACGGGAGGATCGGACGGGAGGGCGTGACAGAGGTACCCTGAGCACGGTACCGCCCCCAGGCACTGCTCCCCGGGCACTGCTCCCCGGGCACTGAATTAGCTGCACTCTGCTGTGTCACAATGTCACATGGGTTAAAAGCAGAGGACATATTTCATTCGTGTGGTGTATCAACAATGACAGTTAATCACGTTTCACTGTCTGGATCTGACGGATAGACCTGGTAGATCCAAATGCATAGTGAGGGTGAGCTGGGAACGGCTGGCAGAAGCCCCAATCCAGGAGATCTTCAACTCACACACCAGCATAACTTCCCTTGTATCCAAAAGAAGAAGAGGATATTGGGCCTAAATGGACAATGTTCCGGGATTCCATTGCTGAGGCAGCTGTACGGAGCTGTGGCCCTAAGGTTGTTGGTGAAAGTTGCGGTGGCAATCCCTGATCCCGGTGGGGGCCACCAGTGGTAAAGAGAACTGTCAGGATGAAGGAGGCCTTTTGAGCTTGATTGTCTTGTGCGACTCCTGAAGCAGCTGACAGACACCAGCAGGCCACATGGAATGTGGCTTTGGCAGTTGCTGAAGGAAAAGTTCAGGGATGGGAAGAGTTTGATGAAGCTATGGAATATGACTTTTGGTCAGCCTCGAAAGGACTCTGGCAAACCCTCAGGTGACTCAGGAGGGGGAAGCAGGGATTTACCCATGCTGTTTACAGCTGGGATGAAGCACTGTCCCGGATAAAATTATTGGTCAGAACTGGTCTGGGTTAGGGTTAGGGTTAGGCTCTCCCTTTATCCATCTTTGTCAAAATTGCAAGAATAAGAAATGTGCTGATGTTATTCATTAAGGCTTTGTCCTGACATAGGTCCAACTATGAAACGGGTGCTATCAATGGATCGTGAGACTGTCCTGGAGCCATGTTTGGAGATGATTGTTGAAGGCCTTAAAGCTTTATTTGTGGTTTGGCTTAGAGTTGACATTAGGATTAGAGGTAGGGTTAGGCATGACTTTGTGGTTAGAGCTGGGGTTAGTTTTAGGGCTGCCGTAAGGGTGAGAGCTATGATGAGGAAGAATGGTTTTTAGCTTTGAAGGTAGGTTTAGGATTAGGATTAGGTAGGTTTAGGATTAGGATTGCCATTAGTGTTACACTAAGTAGCGTACACTCTACAGTGTTCACTTTGTTGTGCACACTTTGCGGTGTAAACTCTGTAGGGCACACCCAGTAAGGGTTAGTGTTGCAATTAGGGTTAGAAATAGTGCCAGCATAGTGTGGTTAATTTGGGTATTAGTTAGCATGTTATTTGGGCAAGTTATTTATACTTAGTATCCTTAGCTTTAACATTATAGTTTGTCTTGTAGAGAAGCAACTTGAATACGATCTACAAAATGTAATACAATTTGTACAAAATACATTGTCTGGACTGTTCGGTTTATTTTGGAACTAAACCTTCTTACGTTCCCTCAATTCTTGTTGTGTGTTATACTCACTGACTTACAAAGCTTTCTTCTATTGCTTTATACATAAGGAACCTGTTATTTGTTGTTTTTTTTTATTATTTTTAAAGCCTGTGGGTGGAGTGTTGGCTCTGAGGCTAAGAATTTGTACCAGCAGTTGGAAGGTCGCTGGTTCGACTCCTGTGAATGCCTGGAGTGATTCTATTCCTTTGGGCCCTTAAGCATGGCCCTTAACCTGCATTTGCTTCATCCTGGGTATGACGTTAACCTACATCTGGCCCTGCAGGTATGTCCTCAAACTTCAGGGAATTGGAATTGGCAGGATTGGTACTCCAGCCACTTTTTAGCATCTTAGCTGCAGACTACCGCAGTCCCTCGACAATTTTGAAACAGTTATTGAAATTCAAAAATTTCTTGTCCAGTTCCTTTCAGTGGAATCTCCCCCAACTCTTCCCATTCTTCTGAAGGAATTCCTGCCCTTCTTACAAAGTATCACAAAATATTTTAATATTTAATTTTCTTGCTGGAAATGTGATGTAGCTCCAGAAATGGCTTAGAAACATATATTTGAACACCTTAACAATAAATAAAGACTTGGCTCTACACCACGAAAGTAGAATGTTAATTCCTACATTGGAATTAGACCTTTGCCAAATCTAA
>JAODKN010000042.1:10283181-10295770 GCA_026774425.1 Petrocephalus zakoni
TAAATAAAGACTTGGCTCTACACCACGAAAGTAGAATGTTAATTCCTACATTGGAATTAGACCTTTGCCAAATCTAATTTTAACTTTAAAGGAAATGTGTGTATAAAACGTGATTTATTTCTATGAATTCCTCTGTGTTTGAATTTTCATTAACAGCCCAGGTATATTCTCATACTTTGTGTTCTCTTTTATTTATTACGTGTTTTTAAGGACACTTTGCTATATTATTGAAGAACGCGTCAGTCGTAATAAGGAATAATGTGGAATAATGGAATCATGTGTGAACCATGGATTTATTGCTTTGGCCTGTGATGGCACTACTCTAGTGATACTTACATCATCATAACTTCTAGCCTCTATAACCACCATGTAATAATACAGCCTTGGTACGTAGAATGACTTAAAAGACAGACATTTCATCATTACCTTCTTTATTTTTGGACCCAACCATGAATCCATGTTAATGATGATCTCTCAGGACAATCCATGGCATGTCTTATGACAAAGAACGTATCCAAACACAAACAGATTGACAGATCTTTTGAAAAGCGGTCTGGACAAATCACATTTGTGTTACCCTTATGGACTATTTTCCTAAACATAATTTTTTTTGTGATAGTAATTTGATGCATGGCCAGACAATTTTTGTTAACAAGATTTCTGCCTGTGACCGATGAGAAAACAACACATTTTAGAACAGATCAGTTTGTCAAACCAATTTCAGATTAGAACCCTGCTGATGTTAACTCTGGTGGTTCACTGCTCGGAATTGTAAACTCAAGGTTAACTAGGTTAATTACAGAAGAAAACAAATGCACCCTGAGAAACATTCAAGATGTTGTATTCATTCACATTTGCACAGCAAGAATATATTGAATATATGAAGTAATATAGCAACAGAAATATAATTGAATAAAGGTTTGCAACCGGTGGTACAATATCCCAATATGTTCAGCAAATATGAAGGATGTCCCCTGTTTTACACTCCCTGCTTTCAGAAAAAGGCCAAAGGCTGACGATACCCTCTGGATGAGCAGTTATGGAAAGTATATGGGTGTGTGGATGAATTAAAAAAATTTTTTTTGTTTGTAGCCATGGGTCAAACACTTAGATGCTCTTTTTAATGATGCATCCTGTTGTTTGTTTTGTTTGTTTGTTTGTTTGTTCGTTCGTTTGTTTTGATTGTTTGTTTGTTTGTTTGTTTGCTTGGTGGATTGGCTAGATATTCACTTACTTCTTTGTCCATACACTTCCCACTTATCAAGTGATATGTGTCACTTACTTGAAATATTTTTAAGTTTTACATATTTTAATTACTACCATCCAGATAAATTTGCAGAATTTGCACTTTGGAATTTGATGGTGATAACAATAAATATTAATTTTACACACACACAATTCATATTCCGGGAGCAATTCAGTTATATTATGAAACTAGAATGCTTCCTCTGGTTCGATAACATTTAATCATTTCAATTAGAGTCAATCAGACACAGTGTGGTACTGGTGAATGTAATTATTACACAAATTTTCAAACTCCCTATTGATATGGAGAAGGAAGAAAATAATATCTCCAATTGTAAGAAATGTCTCAGCAGGAGGCGATAGAGTACATCTTAGCTATAGTGGTGTAGTATTTCTCGTTTCTGCTGAGCCATGTCCAATCCAGTGACACACTAAATCAGGACAAAATAGAATTTCCCGGCTAATTCTCTCCATTACCTGTAGCATAAACATTATCAGTACATAACCCATACACAAGAATCGCTCCTTAATCAGGACAGAAATCTGTTGACTCATTACCTTAATAGAACCTTATTTTTAACTGGAAAAAAACATGTAATGGCTATGGTTAAGTAAAGGACGCAATCTGGTTAACACCTCTGGATTGCCATGAAGATGTGTGCCAAATAAAAAGTGATCTCTGCTAACCTTATTTCGGAAAAGTGTGTTTGCATGCACAAGTAGCCGCCATTCATGGCTAAATGAAAGGGCGGTCTCTGCTCTGAGTGGCCGGCATACTAGCCAGCCAGTATAATGACTCTGAATTAAAATTTTGCAGAAATAATTGTTGCCAGTGGCTGCCAAGCTATAGTGTACAAATACATAAAAATCTTCATGAGCCGTCATTGGATATACTCAGGAAAAGGCACTGAGCTAATCCATCCATTTTCTATATCCACCTGTTCTATACAGGGTCATGCAGCCTGTCCTAGGAGTAACAAGTGCAAGGCAGGGAACAGCTCAGGATGGGGCGCCAACCCATCGCAGGGCACAGTCACACACCAGTCATACCTACGGATAATTTGGCAGCTCCAGTTAACCTCAGCATGTTTTTGGACAGGCAAATTCCGCTCGCAGAGCCAGGGTAAGGATTCGATACCGCCCACACTGAACCAATTAATTGGGAAATTAGTAAAAAGGAGTGTAATATATGAATATAAACTTGTAGACTTTGCAAAAAAGAGCCATAAAAAGGGTATATAAAATAAATAACTTGTTTCCGGGTTGATACCTTGTTAGCAGTAACGTAATGGGAAGGACCAGGTTGCGATAGTGATAGCTTAACACAGGCAAACACAGTCGTTTTGCCCCGTTGTGCTGGTGGGTATCAGCATTGCCTCCCAGCCACTAGAGCAGAGTGCCTGCAGTGAGAGAGCGCGCAAACCAGGCAGAGTGAACCTGGCCACTAATTGGATTATCTGCAGATTGGTATTTGGTTTAAATGAGAATGCTACTCCTGGCAGACAGCCACATATCAACCACGAACATTAACCTGTCCACCAATCAATGGCATTGTGGGTCCTTGAATATTAATCAGCTGATTAGTGAGAGCACGGGACCCTTAAAAGGGCCCACTCAGCTGTATCAGCACCCAACCTCAGACTGGCAGTTTTTATACGCACATCGATTGTGCATTTCCAACCTGAGATTTTGTTCTAAGGTGGATTTGTCCACGCAAGAGACCTGCCTTCTCTGTTAGATCAACAACCTGCTGTGTGCTGTACTACTGTCTTAAATGCTCAAACACTGCACATAAGCTTCATTTAAACAATCAAAGGCAAAGCTCATCCTGACTTGGTTCCCAAGGGACAAGTGTTGACTTCGGCTTGAGAACATGGTCCCATTTTGGCATCTTGGCATCAGTTAATAGTAAATAGACGGTGTTGGTTCAGTGTCGGTATGTCAGAATGGGACATGATGCCATAAAAATCCAGTTACAGTATTTATATTGCCCTTCCATCCATTATCTGCTGCTTATCTGGGGTCGGGTCACGGGGGCAGCAGTCTAAGCAGGGATGGCTACACCTCCCTCTCACCAGCTACCTCCTCCAGCTCCTTCAGGGGAACACCCAGGTGCTCCCAGGCCAGCCAAGAGATATCATCTCTCCCGCATGTCCTGTGTCTGCCCCGGGGTCTCCTCCCAGTAGGATATGCCCAAAACACCTCCCTGGGGAGTCATTTAGGAGACATCCTAAATAGCTGCCCCAACCACCTCAACTGGCTCCTTTTCGAAGTAGAAAAACTATATTTTTACTGCATACGTTTTAATCCTGACATGTTAGGAACCCGCAGCCCCCCTGTCCATTCTCTGAGTCTGTAGGGCTCAAAGTCCAAAGTAATTGATGGAAATGAAGCACATTCCCATCATTTGGTCTGCACTTTAACCTCGTCAGTGTCAGCAAGTTATTTTATAGATTTTTAATTGAATTGCTTGCTGTGGTTCGGTCAGTGAAACAATCTGGATTTGTAGACTAGAACCCTTTTATTCACCCCGAAAGGAAGAACCATAAACATATTTTCTGAATAAATGACTATTAAAAAAAATTATGCCGTAGAAAATTATAAGGGATGTAAGTTCCTCTGGATATTGACACCCGTCTCATTAGCATTAGGCAATAACAGCCCATTTGAGATGGAGGTCTCCTGCTTTTTTGTTCTATGTCATTTGATTGACATTATTACTGGATAGCAAGTCACTTCGTCTGGCACACTAGGCAATAATTATTTCAGTTTGAGTGGTAGCTCTAAAAGCTTTGGATCTATGGCCCTTGGGGACAGCAGTCTAATGTAAGATGTGGTTATTCAATTTACATTTATTAATTCTTGCCGAAGCATCAAGGTCGAGTTTGCGCTGGCAGACGGAGGGTTGTAATAATCTAGCCTTGAGGCGGGAAACCAACAAGCACTTTGTGCTATGCGATGGACCTGGGAAGGTCTAAACTCTCAAAGGCAGTGCGAGGCTGCCCTATGGACTTGAAAGAATTGCTGTATCACACTAGCTTCTGCCTACATCCTCTGTTCGTCTCCTCGGCCGGCATTTAAATTGCTGGAGAGATTTAGCATTGTCAGAAATGCAGGGCTGCACAGCGTACTTGCTGCACGTCAGTCTATATTGGAGAATAACAAAAATCTCAGGCATCCCACGCCTGCTCTTTCTCGAGTGCTCTCGTCATGGAACGAAAGCACGGCCTCCTTTATTAAAACAATCACATATCACATATCTGTCTATATATGTCAAAATAATAACTAAATGGTACCATCATCTCGCACTGAAAACAGTGTTAGGTCTGTTGGTGTCTTACGGTAAATAATTTCTTGCCATGATTTTAAAGGGGCAAAGTGTTTTGGCGCCATCAAGAGGGCAAACTGCACAGTACATGGCCATCCTCAGATTGTTTCGGTGAATTTTTAATGAGGAACTAAACACACCAATTAATCAGTTGACTACTATAGACAATATATCCTATATTCATATTTATTTGGGACAGCAAAGTGGTGAATTCAAACTATAGCACAACACATTTGTCTACTGCACAATGTAATCGTGCCAGGTCCTGCACGCTCACTGATTTGTAATGAAATGTATTCTAGGGCAATTAGACTATACCTATTCAGCAGAATGAAGTTGATGCTATCCCCAGTGGTGCACAGGTCAAAGCAAGGCGTATCTTAACAGCAGAAAGTGGAGTTAATTTCCCAGCTTGCAACATTAGCTTTCCGCTAGGATGCCCAGAGAATGAAAACGGGCTTGTATTCCATCAGGAGCCTTAAGCATCTGGGTTCATCGCTCCCTTATCACACTGCAGAGACATCTACCATCTACTGGGCTTACAGGGCTGTGGGCAGTATCAGGCACCTTCCTTCAAGCGTGTTATGTTGCTTGATGAAGCCTGCAGCCTTTAGCATGAAAAGGAGGTGGATAGAATCAGATACACGAGACTATATCAGAGGAGAGGTAGGCTGCTAGTCTCCATCTGCAGGTTGGCACGGGTGTTGCTTACAATGAGATTAACTGAAAGTTCCAAGCAGAGTAAATAGAAATGGTAAAGAGGAATTATGGATTATCACTGTAAATGTCAAGTTGTTACCCTTCAGGTTGTTTTTAACGTGTTTTGTTTTTTTTTTTTATGGTTTTAAGCATTTAATGTAAGAGGAGTAATAAAATGTAGCTAAATGTGACTAAAGGATTTGCAACAAGATTAAAACTGGCTGAACCAGACATATAACAATACAAGGCGCTACAAAGCGAACACCGCGCAAGATGTCTAGAAATCACAACCGCAACCGAGATGCACGTCTTAAGAAATGTAAACAAGTTCCCCACGTCGTTAGATTCAATGTGAAGATCTGGACAGTAGCAAGAGAACTTGTTACAGCTATGTTTTGTTGTCGGCAGTAGATTTTCCTACCGCGCTCTTCACAATGCTTACGCTCCAGAAGCACACGCAGAATGGGGATTTTAGAGTGCAAAACAATCGCACTTGATGTGGATGGTACGATTATAAGTCATGGCAGGCTGGGGATGTAGCTAACTCCTGCGTGGTGAAATGTTTCATTTGTGTGTCTAAATCCTGACACCCACACAAGAGCTCTTTCTGTGCTCGTGATGAAATATTCCTCGTTTTTTGTACCACCTGCCTTTGTGTCTTGTCAAAACCCTGCAGTACGTTTGAGATTTAAAAGTATTTTAAGCAGAACTGGGAACAGTGTGCATTTTTTTAATATATATTATCTGAAAATACATGCCATGGCGGGGTGCATACCCAAAGTCCATCCCAGTCAGTATAAGGTACAAGGCAGGGGTACACCCAGGACAAGTTAACCGATGCATCCTGCCCCCTAGCCTCATTGTATATCTTCAGCCTGCGGGAGGAGACCTCAGACACGCGGAGAGAACATGCAAGCTCCCCACACGCTCAGTGGGGGCTCTCACTGAACCCCACACCCTTTGAGAACATAAACATACACGCCTCATTTTACTTATATACAGTATTAAAGCGTACTCCTCGTATGCATTAATGTTGATGCACAGACATGGGCTGCTGGAGGCGAGGGAATAAGTCAAATTTAGTCGTGTTTGCAAAAATAATGTAAATGATAAGCAGATTTGACAGTGAAAAGAGCAAACACAAGTTAGTGTAGAAATACCTACAAGACACTCGAGACTGGAATAAAATGTGTCTAACTGCCCACAGCCGCTCTCATTTTGCTCTTCAGCGCAGTGACCCTTTCATTGACAGTCACTTAAAGTACCTTAAAATTCCACTTTTTTTGCTTTCACTTCCCAGCAGTAGCAATTAGTGATGTGTCTACAGGGTCGGATTGAGATTTTGGGGGGGGGGCACACCTGGGGAGTACAACGATCCATAACTGGCCCCCCGGCATGTGTGAGGAATACTGGGAGAGATGTGGAGCTGGAGATTCATTGGATGGAACTCCCTCTTCAGGGGCAGATGGGAACAGGAACAGGAACAGGAACAGGACTACACGACAAAGGTTTTAGGGTTATGAAAAGAGAAACCGCTGCTTCAGTAGGGTAGGAGAACCGATAACCCTGCCAGGCAGGAAGACCTGATCAGTGTTTCTCATCCCAGTGCTCAGGGTCCTGCAGACAGTCCATGTTTTTGACCCCTCCCAGCTCCCTGCTAGACAGTCCACATTTTTTGCTGGATTTTCTATGGGTCCCTGAAGACTGAATTGGGAAATCCTGGCCCTAATCATTAGAAATAAGAGGCCGGTATTAAGAAATGTAAATGAACAATGTCAGACAGTCATCTGACTCACCCTTCCAAGAAAGACCGCACCCACCCCTCCCCTCTTCCTCACAGCCAGTTAGTGGTTAACTGAGTAAGTGAAGCTGACTCGCTTGAACACGTATTGCTTTGTTGTGCCTGGACATCAGTGCTGACTGGTGCGGAGCATCTGGGATGTACTGCCCTGCCTTTACATGCAGAGCTCATACCAGACTGAGAACTAATCATACTAACTAATTCTGTCAAGAAATCTCAGCTTTTTCATAGAGGGCCACAGCTGGAAACAACTAACTTAGTGAAAAAGTTGAGGAAAAGTTCATTTCCATTGAAATGAATTCTTTAAATATTAAAGAGAAACACATTAAAGATTCCGTCTCTCTCAGACTCATTCTGTATTATATACAAAACATTTTCCTCATTGGTGACTATAACACCAGACCACTACATACAACCCTAATATGTTAATGTAGTTATCTCTCTGTATCATTCATTGACAGTTTCTGTTTATAGAAAAATGTTCAACTAGATCAGGTGTCAGGTAATAGAAAAGTGTCTAATTATCACCGGTATAATTTAAAACGTCTACCAAAGGCCATTGAATGCCCGATCCAATTTTATTGCCTAGATTCAATATAAACGGTAAGGGTAGGAATGAAGACCTGGCTGCCTGACTCTGCCGCTGTCTGCGGCACGCGTGTGGGAGGATTGATCGAAGGAGCCGCATACGCAGCTGTTGGTGTCGCTTGTATCTGTCATAAATTTTCCCGCTTGTGTCTGATTCTCATATAAATCTCCGTTGATTATTCTTTAGTTCTGGGCCGCGCTAATAAAATTATTGACATTTTTTGTGGTGACGGCTTTTAATCAGTTTAATTGCGCCATGTACCATGTTACTGTTTAGGGCTATTGTATGCGATAAGGAGTTTTTTTTATGAATTTGGTAAATGTTACTAATTATAGTGGCTCCTGCAATCAACCTAAGTTAAGTCCATTTCAATAATTAAGGTTAAGAGTATTGGGCATTTTAGTGGCCCTTTAGATTTCCCAGTTAACCAGTTTAATCCCACCGGCTACAATTGTTGCTAACATGAATAAAAAGAAATCATTCGTATTATCTGTTAGGGAGGTTTAAGGAGTGAAATGCATACACTTATTTTGCAGCAAAAAAATTGGGATTAAACAGGTTACGAAAGGTTACACCACAAAAGATGTACATGCTTTAATTACAGACTATTTGAATCACACTGATATAATCCCACAGTATCAGTAACATCACCAGACAATTATGATTGGGTGGCCATTAGGGTCCAGTCATATTTTTGGAGGTGGCTGTAATACACTTTCTATTCGTATTGTTCTGTAATGTATATTTCATTTAGATTTTTTTGATATGGTGTGGTAACTGGGGAGGCCACATTACTCCTGGCCACCTCCTAGATCCAGAAGGGAAATGTTCACATTCAGTGAAAATTCATAGCTTCCCACAAGCATCTTTGACTACTCACCTTCAGAATGTTTATCATTATAATTCAATTTTTATTTATATATGTTCAAGTACAACTTTTATGCATCTGTATGTGACCTACACATAAGCAGATCTGTGCTTTTCCAGAAGAAAATCAGCAGATGATGTTCAGGAGTCATAAACATTTAGTCAGCACTAGTACTATGTGACAGATAGGTTTACTTTGTTTTTGAATCTTTTTTTTTTAGCTAAAAGATGTTTTCAAGAGTTTAGTGACTGCACACAATCATTTCAATCTAGATAACACTTCAAACCATTTTTATACATCATAACTTGAGGAATGCAGTTCATGTGATATCTAGTTTGTATATTTGTCTAGTAAAACAATGATTTAGTGCAGGTGAACACCCAGTCCCAGGACACACCAAGTATGCTCACTGAGGACTTTCCGTTTCCAGTCCCAGACAGATACATTCCAAAGTAAATCGCTTCCATTCTTAGCTCTTAATGGCGGCTGCTTCACGGTGGCTAAGCAACGCAATCTGAAGAAGCATCATTCTGGAAGTTCTCAGCGGGTCTCCAGTAAATCAGGACAACCATTATTATTCCTGAGTTGCTGGCTTCCTTTTCGTTCGCCGCCCGTACGCAGTCGTATACTGTGATGCAGCTGAATTACAGGAGATGAACATCTCATTCATGCAAAGATCTTGGTAATTAAAGATAACTACAGACACTGAACGGCCGTAGTGAAATTCCCCTAGTCTGTCACTCGAAAGATTTCCTACAGGAGCAGATGAAAAAACACAAATGAAAGAAAAAAAAAACATTCATAGTAATGCTTCATTTCCCTCCAAGGAACCACGACCCTGTAGCAGATACGTTGGACTGATGCTTCCGTAAGAATACCAACTGACCACAAATAATAAAACAGACAGACATTCCCTCAGGAGTACATTTTATTAGTAATTTGAATTTGCCAAATATACAGGTATTATCTTTATCTAAATATTATATATATATCTATATATTTGATTTACAAAAGTAGTTTGTTTCATGTGATCAGAATACAGAGAGAGAGGGAGAGTAAAAGCCATTTCACGAGAATCTTCCCCTGCATTTGTACGCATGTATTAAACCAGATCAGGGATTCACCCTTCACAGTCGGAACAGAGAGGCAATAAACATGGGAACGGGTCACACCTGATACTCGACTGCTTATTCCAGAACACCGAGAAATGTGAAATTCCAAGGCAAAGCAACACATCTTTGCCAAATATGTATGATTTCATAAAGGAATGAATACAGTTGAGATAACCTATGTTCGAGCTCACATAAGGTTATCGGCACAATATGCAAGCCATTGTTCGGCCTGAATGTCCTCAGTTCCTTAAGCAAAATCCAGTCGAGTCCCATGCAATTAAAGTGCCCAGGTTGACCGCATTGCATTCTCAGCTACCCGAAAGTCTAAAATCCGACTCCTTCAGACGTCGCCATAAAAAAACCCCCACATGTGGAGGGCGGGGGGGTTTATCATTGGTTAGTTCACAGCAAGAGGACGAAATTATACACTTCAGGTTAACTTGTTTCAGTGCATTAGAAAACAACAACAACAACAACAGAAATCAGAGGA
Source organism: Petrocephalus zakoni (assembly GCA_026774425.1). NCBI lineage: Eukaryota > Metazoa > Chordata > Actinopteri > Osteoglossiformes > Mormyridae > Petrocephalus > Petrocephalus zakoni. The sequence continues at coordinate 10,293,314 of JAODKN010000042.1, forward strand.
ACACATACCCACAACTGCATCATAAACATTATCATCCTGAACATGAATATTCACTACATGAATACACCTTTAACGAGCAAAATATATATGGAATGTAAACGAAATATTTCCATTTTTAATGACATTGCTATAAATCAGCATATAGTTGACTGAAAGTAGCTACAGTGAATGACCCTGCGTATTTACAGTATATCGTTACTGTATCGTCCCCTTCTTTACCTGTTGCACTGCATTGTCTAAAAGCTGCAACAGAAGTTATACAGTACACCAGCTTTTCAGAGACAACCCCATCCATTTCTGGAAATTGTTTCATTTCTAGTAGTGTAATTACTTGGTAGGTGGAAAACTGATACAATTCAAGGCAAATAACCTACGAAGTACCAGTCAATTAAAATGGAAACAACATGGTAGCATGTCACTGTGAACTTAAAACCACTGAGAAAAACATTTCCTCTGTACACTTTTTCCTTATGACAATGATTTCTCGAACAGGAATGGAATAGTGGCTATGCCATCTCGTTAATTGAAAAGAGCAGTATACTACAGTCAAAATGTTTTTCATAAAAGGAGTTACTTTCAGAACTTTGCATGGTAAATCAAGATATAAAGCACTGAAGTGTTCCGGGGTAGGATAGGCCCCGGACCCCAATGACCCCGCATAGGACAAGCAGGTAAAGGAGATGGATGGATATTCTTCGGTGCATAGCAGTCTGGAAGCCATTGACTAAACCAATCTTTACAATCTTCATGATTTAAACATTACATTAAATAACCCTGTAGTGTTTTTTCCTCCTTTCAAATGTATGCAATAGAGGGAAATAGCAATGAAATGGGATTTAAGGACATTTTTAAATGTTCAAACATTTTTTTTTTCGGAAACTGTTCCAGACAACAAAGACAATATTTAGGTCTCTTTTTAATCAGTGAAAGTAACCAATACTGGCTCGCTTAGCCAGACACGGGGCTGGCTGTATTCGGCATGGCTAAAGAGCCACGGCCACACGGCCGGATCGCATTCATTCAGGGTGTGACAGAACATCCCGACACCATTCCTACCTCTATCCCTATAGGTCTTGCTCACACGGCAGAGCACTTTTTACAGGGGCAAAAAGAAACCCATCATAAATAAAAATAACGTGCAGTCATCAGCAAAACAACAGCCACGTCGCATAAGACGACGTTACAAAATGAACAGTTTGGTAGTTAACCAATAATGTTTTTAAAATAAACCAGTTCTTAAACAAATAGTGTTACTGACAGCATGTCCTTATGTAAAAAATAAAAACATTTAAAATACCCTCCATTAGTGGATATCTGAGTAGACAAATGATCTATACATTTAAGTTAAAATAAAAAAAAAGTGATAAAATCAGTAGTTTTAGCAAGTCATCTGGAATTACGTATACTATTAAATATTTCGATGAGAATCGCTGTGCAGTATAGAGTACAGGGGTAAAACAATTCCAGGTATTGTGCACACAGGCACTTTTGTTAACTGCAATACACTGCTCTTTCGCGATGTTTAACGCGAGTATCGATTTGTTTACCTGAGTAGGAAACTTTAAACTTTTACTAGCAGTTTGGAACAAGCGTGCATAATGCACAAAGAAGTTAGTGCAGATTGCATCGGGAGGGGGGGGTGGGGCGACTCACTTCCAATTGTGATGCCCCTCCCCTTTTATTTATCCACAACAAAACAATGCCTGTGCAGTTTATTCGTTTAGGATCTGCTGCAGAGTAGATAACAGGTTCTTCAGCCCGAAGATGTAGCCGTCATCGCGGGTCGTGCTGGGGAAGACGTGCGCAAAGTCGATCATCCGGACCTCCACCTCGCCGCACGCCTTCGCCGAGTCGTGCTCCGGTGGGCCGTCGTTGGCGTCCGGTTGCGGCTTCGTGCCGTTGCCGTTGGGCTGCTCGGATGGGGCCCGGCTGGCACTCGTCCACGGGAGGCAGACGTCGACGGGGTGCTCCCGGCTACAGCCCCTCTGGTGCAACGCGTACATGTTGGAGAGGCCGTGGTCTAGAGCCGCCGGCACATGGCTGTTTTCCCGGGAGCCCACCTCGCAGATGTTGTTGTTGCATTCTGGGATAACCTCCTTCAGGGCAGCCGTGGCTGGGAATGTGGCGTTCCCGACCAGACTGCTGCCGCAGTCATGCCGGGGTGCAGCCTCATACACGAACAGCAGGGAACTTGCATAAAAGTGTAACTGACTCTGGCCTTCAAACCACTGCATGATCTTCTGAACCTTCTGGATGCAGCCCGCGACGGCATCCTTCCTCAGGTTTTTCCCATTGCGAAAGAACTTGGCGACCCCTACAGGAGAGAAATGGAAATGCAACGACAGCTCAGATAACCATAATAATAAGACATGGGTGACAAAGGTTGGCCGTTTCCATAGCTCTAGCTACAGCTCATTTTTAATGTAAATACCTACCTTTATTCCCCTCTCAACATCA
>JAODKN010000042.1:10302194-10315407 GCA_026774425.1 Petrocephalus zakoni
GAATTATTTAAATTCTTCAGAATTATTCAGCACAGAAGCCAGGAGTGTCACAGATAAACAGGAGGACGATTAGACGGCCATTATGAAACGGCACTGCCATTACAGGAGGTCCATCCAAGTTTGTGTCCTTCTGAGGCAGCAGCTGGCTAAATCAAAGCTGACCCAAGGAGATCTGATAAATAACCGTTACAACCCCCCCCCCCCGAGATAAAAACCACTGGCACACATCTGGGACCATATCTCTATTGTCACACATCCACAAGTATAATCATTCTCATTTTTATTTATTTATTTATTTTTTAACTAAAATGACTTAAAACAACTAAACTAAAGGGTTAAACTTTAAAAAGACATCATCATCTAGCCACGTATCTATTTACAAACACATATATGACTCTCAAACAGCCTGACCTCAGTCCATGTTTTAACACACTTAAATCACCATTAAACCACTCGCATACTCCAGTGCTGTTGCTTGTTGGCATCGGGTTCAGGCACATTTAAAAAGCACTTGGGAAAAAGTTCTGCTTGCAGAAACTGGATTTTGGCATCTAAAAGTTACTTAAAATCTCTCCTCCCCACTGTGTCAAAAATATTAAAACATTAACATTGCAATGTAATTTTCAGCAAGCACAATGTTCTATTAAAAAAAAAAAAATAGGGGGAACACTGGACAGTCCATGTTTTTGCTCCCTCCCAGCCAATCAGGAACACCAAAAACCGGGTACAGGCGTGCTGGGAGCTGAGAGGAAGCAAAATTGTGGGCTGTGCAGTGTTCCCCGAGGACTGGGTTAGGAAACACTGGCATACAATGCTGAAGCACAGATCCCTTCAACACAGCACATGGCTGGATAATCAGCACACAGACCATCTCCAAATGCAAGAAACTGTGCTGTTACATGACAAACTATTAACATTTCTTAAAACTTAAAAAACTATTAATAAAAATAAAAACTGAAAAATATAATTTTCTAATTAACATATGTAAATGAATTTAAAACATTTTAACGACAGCCATATAACACACGTTTTAAAATGCCCTTTATACAACTACTATATTACCTGAGCACCTGAGAGCAAGTCTCTTATAATAAAACTACAATAAATGGAATTCGGGGAATCTTTATTTGCACAAAATTCCATGACCAAGCTGCCCAATTAATTCCCTTTTCCCAATTAAGCATTTAGTTAAACTGCATATTAGCGAAATGTAATTTCAATGCCAGCTTCTTCTTTAGACATCAATACTCTTGGGATATCTCAGTAATACTTCCTGCCGATTGTACTCCCTTTCTGGGCGATGAACAAGTGACGACAGTTCACCATTCTTACCTTCCTGTAGAACTGCATTTCCCTCTGGCCTCGAGGAGGTGGTTGGAGCTGCTTGAGAACGGTGCCATCCGGGTGTTGCAGTATACCTTTAATGACACAGGCGAATTAGATATTGAATTTTTTTTTTTTTTTTAATTCGATGGATGTGAGCAAATTATTTTTTAAACTCCGTTCTCTCCCCCCCCCAAAGATAAAAGCAAATACTGCTTATTCATACAAGATTGTGGTAGTTATGGAAGTTCGATGGGTGGATGGATAGATAACGGTAAACCCTGACTCAGCACCACGTTATCATAATTATCGCATAGCTGGCTTTTATCTAAAGCTGACTTAAGCTTGGTATGGTGGCACAGTGGATTCCCCCATGTTTGAGGGTTATAAAGCCTGCCTAGGCACTGTGTATGAACATCTCATGACCCGGAGGATGGATGGATGGATGCTGACAAGGCAAATTCAGCTGAAAATCACCACCTACATCAGACACCACAGTCAGATCTTCCCCAAGTCCCCACACTGCTCACCGGTGAAGATTTCCTCAGTGCAAAGCGATCATTGAAATACTGTGTGCCAAACCAATTACCTTAACAGTAAATGCTGAAACGATACCTTTTCTTTGATGTGTTAAGTCAGGAGTTCCACAAGATTACTTACGCTGGTAAGCTCTAAATGGCTATTTCCACAGTCCCTTCAAAAGTTCTACTGCAACAGAACTGGCCTCAAAGGATCTAAAGTCAGGCTTCAGCATTTTTAGTCCTCGTTTATCCCGACACACATTACCCGATAATTCGGAAGTACATTCTTGAGCCATTAACACTTCCACTGTTAGTAGCAGATGAACTCTTAGCAATTACATATTACTGCCAATTATTTGAGTGAATCAGTGCCTTAATAGTTTCTCCATACATATCTATATAAACAGCAAGCTTAATTATTCATAACTCCAACTTCTCAACATCAAACCACAGACATTTATCTCAAAATAAATCCTCGCTTCAATTCTCCTGAAAATTGGCTTCCCCCTTATCCCATCTTCATATCTTTCACTTAGAAATGGAAATTACCATCTAGCGTTTCTGCAGACTGATTAGCGCTACACAGACGCCCATTTATATATAGCTATTATGAAATGCAAGCTGACAGGCATATACTTAAAAGGATTGCACAAGTGTTAAGCCTGAGTCAGAGGTACATGAACTCTGTACTTAGCTGGTTATTTCATCCTGCCTGCAATTAATACTATACAGAGCATTTGTTGTGCTTTTTTCAGCTTATATTTGGCTGCCATTTTTGATTATTGCCTTAAAACCTGAATAAATACTATCGAATATAATACATATATATACATGATATATATACACACACACACATATATATATATATATATATATATATATATATATACACACATATACACACACACACACACACACATACATACAGACACACACACACATTTTTTTAAAAGTAAAACTCCATTTGGAATGTCACGGCGAACACGTCACCCGAGGCACGTACACGCGTCCCCCGGGGAGTCACACCTTTATGGTGCCATAAGTCACCTGTTAAGTGTCAACCAGTGTTACGTAACACCTGATCATCCGGTCCTATTTGCTTAAAATATATTTTTTAATTCTCAAGATAATGAAAATCCAGAAATGGCAAAGGAAATGCATTTGTTTTTAAAGAATCAGTATGCAAATAGAGAGATTAAATGAAATAATGCAATGCAATGCAATGCAATGCAATGCGGCGGCACGGACCTGCTTTGTCCACGCCGTACTTGTGGCCGGCCACCTGGTGCGAGAGCGGCACGCAGCCGCCGAGCTGCGCCTCCTTCTCGCTCATTGGTCCGCAGAGGCCATGCTCCTGGCTCGCCGCGCCGCTCCTGATGTCCAGTCGTCCCAGTGACAGCGATGAGTCCATGATGTGGTGCTGCGCTGACATTTTAACCAGCAAAATGCAACGGCTCCGCTTTCCTAAAAACAGGTTTAAAAGCATCTAGCTGGAGGACTGACATGCCCCGGGGGTACGCCCCGCGTGACTGCCCCCGGCAGCATATGAGAGCGCGGTGAGACGCGTCGGCCTTCCCCTCAGCCCCGCGCCGAGCGGCCGCACTGTGTGGCAGGATTCGCCGGCCGCCCCTGCCGACATCCTCACGTCCCTATGTGGGACGGGGCGCGCCGCGCGGCCACATCCCACTTCCTCAGGCGGAGACGTCAAAGGCGGCGCCGAATAGCGGGGCTCTGCGGCGTTAGAGCGGCCGAGGCATTCCACGAATCCGCGGGGCTGGCGAGCCGCTGTGGCCCTATAGATATATAATATATATATATATAGCAGACAAACGCGGAAGCGGGGCGCTGTTATTCGCTTCCAGCCTCTACACGTCCCAGCAGGCGTGCGCCCCGTGACGTCAGCGCCGACGCGCCGAGGCTGTCCGTTTCGCGCCGGTGCAAAAATCAGCGTGAAAGTGAGCCGTGCTGGAGAACCTCGGGCGTTGTTCTCGCCTCATCCCGCCGACGGGAGTTCTGTTCTTGTGGGTGGGTTGATGTGGGGATGTTTAAGTGGGTTTCGGTGCTATAACCGGCTGCCCTCGTCCCATCGCTCCTGCAGGCACATTTGCGGCCCTGCCGCCACTGTCAAAACGGCAACCCACGGGTTTCCACTGCTCATTTGTCTAGATGCATTGATATGTATTGTGCCGAAATAACAGATGATCATGGATTATTAACCTAATCCATGTAGACAAGGACGTAGATTTGGGTTTGGACGGTTGGGACATGTCCCTGTTAAATGCTGAGGGAGTGCAGTGTGTGTTCTGGCGGGGGGGCAGGGGTTTGGGGCCGGTTTGATCCCTGTCAGCGCTGATAACAAACCTACGCCCTTGCACGTGGAGAGCACATGTTGACACCCATCCTGCGTGCAGCACTGCATTCTGCAAATATCAATATTTCGACTTGGCAACTAATGAAATGTGATCAAATGAAGGCTATCATTCCAGAGTATGGATGCGTTGTACTCTGAGAAAACGTGAAATGAATTTCCTGTCGGCGCAAAATTACAAAGAGAAGATATGAAAATTGAAGTTAATTGGCGATAATATCTCGTCGTAATTGCATACATAGTTTTTCCTGTACGCATCTTGTTTCAAAAACATAATTGCGGCTTGACAAATCGCTAGAGCACAGTTGTGCACAAAAGTAGAAAATGCATAGAAGTAATTAAAAATTGTTTTGACCTCGCCTCGGAAAAAAATCTTATCATGGCAGTTGCCTTATCTAAATTTAAAATAGTCTGTTTACAAACAGTTCAATTTCCGAATGTTGTGAGAAATGTTTTTTAAAATAGGAATGGAGACGTGTAACATTCTCCTTAAGTATCTGGACATAAGACCGAAGACCTGCTTTTAAAAGTTTCAACTGATTTAGATTTGCAATCGGCTTTACATATATGCCTAAGTGTTTACTGCACAATTTTAGAAATAATGAACTCCGACTCGACTTTTAAGTAACATTTAAGAAGCCAGCGAATAATTCCAGTTACATACGAATTATAAGAGATAAACCAAGTATCGCCTTACATATACTGTAAAATAAGACGGTGATTTTTAAATGTAAGCTGTAAATTTCATTTTTATGAGGAGATAGTAATTGTAAATAAGTCCTTTTATTGGCCTTGCAAAGTGTTCTCCTATTACCAGTTTAATTTACCTAACTTATCAAACATCAACATTAAAGCAAACACACAGAATAAGAGAAAGAAAGCACATTGTGAACCCAACAGCTGCAAGCCCTAAAGTGTGCATATAAAGTATAATTAGCATTAAGAAGACGTACTGCCCTCTGCTGGCAACTTTTCAAAACAACATACGTGTATGGATGTAAAATATAAAACATGCACTCAGTGATCCTCTGCCAATTATTTTTTTACATTCATTATTCACACTTTCCTTCTGCTCCATGTAGTACAAAACAGACATTTGGTCACCATGAGAAAATACTCAATAAAAATAATATCCCACAAATTATGATGAATAAAAGACTGAGAAACTAAGATACACAAAAGCCTTCACAAGAATCACATGCAAGGTTTTACGAGGATTAAGAATTTATTGTTGAGCATAAGTTTTCACTAAGGCCATCTATATTCCAAAACCCAATCTTACTTGAAACAATAAATATATATAACATATATTTAACTTACCACTTTTTTAACCATACCAAAACAGTAATTTACACATTGTCTTCAGACAAATACAAGGTAACATCCAAAGAAAGCTTTTAAACAATTAAACGAGAATGCAGGGAAAACATGGTAACATGGATAATTATACAAAAATATTTTCTCTCAAATATAATTCTTATATTTGCATTCACAGCATGCAGAGGTGGACATTTCAGGTCCAGAAAGTAAAAATCCAGACCAGGATTTTGTTGCAACCTAATAGTTGAGTATAAAGGATCCTAGTCACATAGTACTCAGCTGGTTGACTGAAAAAAATCCTGGTCTGGATTTTTACTTTCTGGACCTGAAAGGTCCACCTCTGACTGCATGTAACATCCATCAATTTTGTAACTGCTTATCCTAGTCAGTGTCACAGAGCTACTTTGTCTATAATTGCCGTTTTTATAACCGTGGAGACTAGCTTAGGTTAAAGCCCGGGGTACACCTTGGGCAGGACAGTAGTCCATTGTTGGAGACATATACACACATTCCATGTCATCTAGGGCAGGGGTCTCAAACTCCAGGCCTGGAAAGCTGGAGTCCTGTCTAGCTTAATTCTTTCCTTGTTCCATCACAAATGATTGTGCTCAAGTGCTGTGTGGTAATTAGGATAGTGAGTTGAATCAGGTGTGTTGAATGAGGGTAAACCCAAAAATGTAGAGGGCTCCGGCCCTCCAGGCCTGGAGTTTGAGACCCCTGCCCTAGTGTAAATGTCAGTCATGGACCTTATCATTGTCCACTTAGATTTAGCGTTTAAGTCTGATAAGTCATCCAGCTAAGCAAGAAATCCTGCTTCATGAAACATCAAGGAGACATCAGTTAGCCTAAATGTATGTTTTTGGGCTACAGAAGGAAATCTACATGACACGGGAAAAATAAGCAAATGCCACACACTGAGCAGAGGTGGGATTTGAACCCCCAGCCCTCATGGTGCCTAAGTACCAACCACTGGATCAACATGCCACAAATTCAGCAGGACCCTCTTTAAAAAAAAACTGCACCTGCAGTTTACACGCATTTCACAATTACATTTGAAATAAACTGAACATGTGAACCAAGTTTTTTTTTAAGCCTAGTAACAGTAAATTATAGTTATCTTCACTAACAGTTAATAGGTCCAGATGTTGAATTTAAAGATTTCTGTCAGTTGGCACTTTTGGGGTTTAAATAAAGCAGGAAAAAAAAACAGGCAAACACATTCATCTTTAAATTATTCAAATTAGTGTCAATCATTTTGTGTAGAGAATGTCAGTCTTAGTCATGGAAAACCAGGATAAGTTCAGGTTTTAGGAGCATAAGTGATAAGATTGAATTAAAAAAAAAAAAAATGGCTTTTTAATGTGGGAATGGAATGAGATTTGCAATTCCTAGTTTATTACATTTTCCCCTAATCTGAAATGTTATATTAGCCACAGGATCGGTTCAGCTAATCAGTCGATCCTTAAAATGAAGGCCAGTGGAAAGGCAGGGTAGTGCAGAATGCTCCTGTTATTAGGTTAAGTGACAGTGTCAGTGATATTCTCAGTCAAGAAGACATTTATTCAACTGGACAAAAATGTAACATTTAACCTTACTGTATTATTTGCATTTGTTCCGAGTTAGAGGTACTGTAGCTAACACATACGGATTCCCCATCTGGGAACGAAACAAAGTCTACCCAGCAAAACAACTTACACACCTCTGATGTAGTGATATAATGTCTACACATTAACAGGATATTAATGACAACTCATAGAACAGCTTGACATTTGCACTGTATTAACAAGAAAAGGGGACACACACACACACACACACACTTTGGGTAAGCAACAAAACTGAAGATCTGCAGCAGCCTTCTTCTGATACACGTGGTTCTTCAAGCCTCTTTCCTCTTGATTATGAGAGGACCGACGTTATCCCCGGTTTCTTCATTGTGTTTTGTATGGGAACCGTCACACAATGGAAACTGAGGAAGAGAGGAAGAAGAATTAAACCCTAAAAATCAGTTAAAAATCAATGAACCTTGGCTGCCGGAGATGGTTACAAATTTTAAATTACTTAAAATTATTGCAAGTGAAAATCACATTTTTTTTTAAATGAATCCACATAAAGAACTAGTTGGGAAAACTATAACCCAAGATAATCTGCACATTAATACCAAGTTTTCAAGTTTCATTACTCATATTATCCAAGTGGAAGTCATATACGAAGACTTGAACGTAAACAGAGACAGAAGGTGGTAGCGCTACATCGCCGTTACCTTAAACGTAAACAGAGACGGAAGGCGGTAGCGCTACATCGCCGTTACATTGAACGTAAACAGAGACGGAAGGCGATAGCGCTACATCGCAGTTACCTTAAACGTAAACAGAGACGGAAGGCGGTAGCGCTACATCGCCGTTACCTTGAACGTAAACAGAGACAGAAGGTGGTAGCGCTACATCGCCGTTACCTTTTTTGATCTCCAGCAGCGACAGTACACAGCCTTATCCCCGAGATCCTCGATATCAAAGGCGTGCACCACTTTGGGGTTGTCCTTCTGCAGATCCAAGTTTACCTTGGACTTGCAACACTTGTCTTTAGAGAAGAAGGTCTTGTAGACCAGGATACCCACAGCTGTAGTTCCAGCTGCCAAGGAGACTGCTGCGATCCATTCAGCTACAGAGAGCATGGGAAGGGCAGAGCTTTTTTCTATCATTTCAATAACATTGGTATCATCAAGAATGGTTACCCACATGAACTTGTACGTGAGACCCCTAGATTGTTACCACCCTCAGTCATTACAGACAGACAGGCATAAATACCCAGAAATCTAGCCAGCCAACCATCCATTTTCTGGAAACCGTCTGTCCTAATCAGGGTCACAGGGGCTCCGGAGCCTATCCCAGAAGCTACGGGCGAAAGGCAAAGAACAACCCAGGATGGGGTGCTAGCCTATCGCAGGGCACACTCAGACACCAATGACACACACATGCACACCTAGGGGGCAATTCTGAAAGTCCAATTAACCTCAGGATGTTTTTGGACTGAGGGAAAAGCAGGAGAACCCAGAGTAAACCCCATGACAACGCAGGGAGAACATGCATACTCCACACACATTGCCACTCAAGCAGAGATGTAGTAAAGGTTATTTGCAAACTAGTATTTGATAAGTAGAGGCCAAAAGGAACAAGGAGGTTGTGGAAAATGCAGGGCGTTGTTTTTTTGTTATTCTAAGGTTTTATATGAACACCATGTTTACACAGACACACAACCTGGTAATACCACTATGTACAGGAGAGACCATTATCCACGCTACAAATACCAGCTTATTACACAGAAAAGAAACGGGAAGCTTAGTATTTATTTTGATAATCTAAATGATCATGTGTTTTCATACTCTAGTTTTTACAGAGCAGAAATTCTCTTAAAACCTATGGTTTAAAATGATTTACTGCTTTATGTATACATTATATAAACTTAGAGGGTTTCAAAATTTCATAAAAACCATAATGCCATGGGGAAGCGCTGAGCAACCACATTCTCTCGGGAAATTAATGAAGTATGCATCTGTTTCGGAAAAACAACGCATTATCCAGACCTCCCCAGGATAAGGCTGACCACCGCAATAATACTACTGAGCAGAAACAGGTGTGGCCCTTAAACCAGCATATCGCAACATCATAATTAACCTTATAGTTTCAAAGTACAGGTTTAATGCGTGTTACAGGTGGGCTAGGCATGCAAGCTAAAATATGCTCTCATAATGTGCATCATTTAGCTGGCAATACACATCGGTGATCATGTAAATTTCATTATTAACATTTAAGCAATCCGTGCATAATCGTTCAGTAGCGAGAAACCAGGAAGAAAACTGTCGGACAAATAAAAATCCGCAAATATTCGTTGTAAGAGAACGAACAAAAGCAACATCAAAATGAAAATGTTTAATTTCTGCAGTATATCTACATACACACCGGCACAGGTATACCTACCTTATACAGTATAATTAACTCGGTGATACTACACTACAGACAGATCAAAGCAAATCAATCAGCACCCGAATATCTGCGTGCGGCACGGCCACGACCATGCTGGGGAACCATGACTTGAAGAACCAGATTCAATAATAATCACGCCGCAACCTGTACTGCACTGGAGGTGCACCAGTTAAACGAATTGCAAAATAGTTACTACATTACTAAGCAGCCAGATCAGCCCTACCTTTGGACATGGAATGTGAGCTCATTTTTCCGGTGAGGTTCAACTTAGTTGGTCACCCTTTTACCCCGAGAGTTTTAAGGTCAGCGGCTCGCGGAAGGAAACATCCGCATACGCCGGGCGTCACGTGACCCGAGTGCGGCACCCGCTGACGTCAGGGCGAAGGCGCGAGGCTGCCCTTCTTAAAGGCACAGGCCAGAGTTGATGAAAAATGAATGAATTGCAAAAATACATGAATTGACGACCCACGTCCCTGCTCAGGATAACTGATGGATGGATGGAAAAACCACAAAACCACATTCACATGATACAACAGTAATGCAGTGCCAAAGATGGAGAAGCCAGTGCGCGTCTTGTTGTATAGACCAAATATCCAAGGCTAGTTTTAAACCTTAAAAAGATTTGTTTTCAATAACTCCTTTGTGCATACTTTACAAAGTTACTAGTGATGACGAAACCTTAACTTGAATTTGCCGGGATACAGGGAATTAAGTGAATCTTATGAATATTGTTCCATAAATCACCTGTCATTTATTATTATTATCATCAAGATTATTATTATTATTATTGATAATAATAATAATAATAATAACGCTGAATTTCCTTCATAATAAATAAAGTATCTATCTACTTATCTATCCAAACATATAGGCCTATACATAATGTACGTTTGCGTTTTATCAATGTCTTAGTCTTTCTTCAGAGGCTAGACATGCGTATCGGTTTAACGTAATTTATACAATTATTGTGTTATAGTATTTTTTGCGATCTTTAATTAATACTATATTTATTAACAAGGGAAGACAAGTGCATTGTTCCCTAAAGAGTTAAGAAGCGTAAGTAAAACGTAAAACTTCAAGCCCCAGAGTGCACTGGTCTTTACGCTCTTCTGAACAGAAAGCGGAAACAAAGGAAACCAGAATTGTAAAACACACCCTGGCGATCACAGAAGAGAAATAGGAATCATCGTCTTGTCTTTTTCCAAAGACTGTAGCTGTGCGGTGTATAAAACACGGACATTTGGCAAAGTCTGACGACATGGCTTTGAAAAGAATACAGAAAGTAAGTAAATGTAACTACCGATATTAAAACAGAAAGATATTATGTGGCTATCGTTACAGGAGCCAAGAACTGGTATATGGATGGTTTAATACTACTGGTTGTAAAATTCTGTCGACCTTGCTGCCTTAATATACGTATAGGATTACTGTTAATCTGTAAGATAGCTGCTGAAGTATTTAATTAAAACCATGATCCTACCCAAGTAAGTGCGCCTTTTGGCCCTAGTCATCAGTGTAATGTAAGGAGGATATAAACGGCCATTATTGTTATTTCCGAATCGCAGTAATAATGTATCACTGCCACCTTGTACTGAGTAGCCGATCGATACACTGTTTATAATGGTTACGGTGTGGCGGCCGGGCCGCCGCGCTACTTCCGTGTGGCCCGTGGTGCTGCGGCGGGCTCCGGCCGGGATAGCAGCGCCGCTTTCTCATGGCAGCCCCTCTCGGGATCGCCACACAAAGACACGTCACGGCAGAGGCGAGATCTGGCCGCTTATTCCGTGCAGCCCCACGGCCCCTTTAACTCTCCCCATTAATGGGCGCAGTCGTTCGCAGATGATGTAATCCCAGCTAACATCCCACGTTAGATGCTGCCGTGTATTTATTGTGTATTGTTATCTACTTTCCCTGTGTCTGGTTGTTGGTTTTCATAATTATGGGCAAGCCCAACTGCTTTCTTTTAACTCTGTTTATTTTCCAGGCAAACTATCTTTGTATTTTTTTTAAATACAATAAAACCAAACGGTAGTGGGGTTTTTGGAGAATAAACGAGACTCAGCTGGCGGTGCGTGTTTGCGCATGTTTTTAATCTAGCGGTGACGTCTGGTCTCTGCGAGCACGACACGTTCTTTGCTGAATGAATTTTTTTTTTGCGAAAAACCGGAACGATCTGATTTTGTTTTTCTTTTTCAAGTTTATTTGCTCTCTTCCCTCCTAGGAGTTGCACGATTTACAAAGGGATCCGCCTGCCCAGTGTTCGGCAGGTCCAGTCGGAGAGGACTGTAAGCGTCACACATTTTTCCTTCGTATTTCAAATTGAACAGTTTTTTGATTCCCAGATAACCGAGAGATTTTTTTTCTCTTTCATATTTAGTGTTTCACTGGCAAGCGACAATAATGGGGCCGGTAAGTACCCAGGGGGGTTATCATGTAGTCTTAAATCAGCACATAATGAGCCAAATCTTAAAACTGATTGTGCTTTCAGTCGAAATTAGAGAGCAGACTATCATTAATCAGTTTATAATATCAAATAACTATAACTGAAAAGGGAGAATTGTTTATATGATTGCATCAGAATTAGTGTGAGAATACAGTAGTATGAGACTGGGGAAGCTTTGCTTCCAGAAGGGTATAACTGAGTTCCGTGTGTGTTGTCCATCGACTGTTTAAAATGCATAGATGATTTCTCTTGCAGGGTGACAGTCCGTATCAGGGTGGAGTGTTCTTCCTAACAATCCACTTTCCAACAGACTATCCCTTCAAACCACCAAAGGTGGGAAATCTGAAATGCTTCCGAATTCATTGCGGTGTTCAGTTTGACGGAAGCTAACGACTGGCATTTTCCATTTCTTTAGGTAGCATTCACAACAAAAATATATCACCCAAACATAAATAGTAATGGAAGTATCTGCCTGGACATTCTGAGATCACAGTGGTCACCAGCCCTAACTGTATCAAAAGGTAAGTTTGTTTACCTAACAAGTACATATTTCAGGCGTGAAAAATAAAGCCTGGTGACATGTAACCTCATTTTAGCCATTTATAAGCCCAGTTTTATGAAATAATCCAACATAACTATATATCAGATAAGGGATAAAGTATTTAATCTGGTCTCTACTGTCATTGTGACTTTTTGGCCTCCATTTTTTGCTATCTTATGTACATTTGCAGAGAGTGGGGGAAAATCCATCATTATTGTTTTATCTTTTTTTTACAGTTTTACTGTCCATATGTTCGTTGCTCTGCGATCCAAACCCAGATGACCCTTTAGTTCCAGACATAGCGCACATCTACAAGTCTGACAAAGAAAAGTGAGTGTGCTATTTACATTTTTACATTTAAATTATAATCGTTTTTTTCTGTTTACGAATCGACTGAAAATCTGTTCTGCCGCTGTGATCTGACTGCTGTACATCAGGGTAAATTAGTATAATTACAAATGATGCTACCCTTTCTACACACGACAATCATTAAACAACACCAATTTGGTTGTTACTTATAGCAGCTTTAAACTGCAGCAAAGGCAGACAAGGTCTTAATTTTAGCCATCTGACTGTAAACAGTGTCAGGTGAAATACGCGCTGTCGTCGGCTGGACGTCACGTGATTGCAAACTGGTTCGTGTACATTCTTTCACAGAATACCAGCCGTCATATTTACAGGAAGAACTCTTATGCAAAGTTCTTTTGTTGACTCGTA
>JAODKN010000042.1:10328009-10359119 GCA_026774425.1 Petrocephalus zakoni
TTTTAAATGACAACACCTTAATGCCTGAGGCTGTGCCTAAGAATAAAACCTGTTGATAATTTAAATCAACAACTTGTTTCAACTTGTGACGAGGACCTTAATCTCTTAATCATTCTGTATTTAAATAAACAACTGTCAATTCATTTGTGCAGTAAGACGCTATGCGATGGTAATACCTGCCTTATATAAAAATCAGTGCAACATGTGTCATGTTGCACTGTCTAGGGTGATAACAGGAGCCAAAGTTAATTAAACTCCGCTACAAAAGTACGCTGTGGGGTAATAAGACCTTTCAGGATTCACAACACAGACAGAGTACACAAATTTCAGTCCTTCTAAGGGTCCAGCAAAGAACAGGACTGAGACCGAATGAGGGGGGCAGTTACGATGATTCCAAGGGCCCTGAGTGAAAGGGGCCCTAATTATGTGGAACATAACTGGATTTGTCTGAGTTGGGGACCCAAATATGATATTCTTTCATGGGGCCCAAAATCTCTAGCGCCATCCCTGCCTATTGATATTAAAAGGTGAAACTCTTTAGAAAATGTTCTGATTGTCCATGTAAGATTCACATAAAGCAGTTTTATTTACGTCTGGTCCTAAACCCAAATAAATTTAAGGCAAATTCCCTTTAAAAAATTATTGGGACTTCATATCATCTTATTCCCATCTCTTGCAACCAACTGCTAATCACAATTTAGTGACCTTAAATCCTGATCTTTTATGGTTAATCCCATAAAAAACATTTAGGCTACCACAGTGCTCTCTGATCAGGACACACTCACCTTGTGTTCAACCTCGGACCATATTTATGCAGTTTTGTTGTTTCTACTGGGCCCTTCCATAATTTAAGGCATTACATTATCCATTTATACAGCTGGGTTATGCTGATTTTTTTGTACTCGGTTCAGGTTCATTACCTTCCTAAAGGGTCCAACTGCTGAGTGCAACCTGGGCGCCAGCTTTCCAGTGTTCCATCTGCTACCCAGTGACCTCTTTAAATATATATAAATTCACGTTGTCCTACAGCAACGAGTCTTCTTCAACTAACTTTATTCTCTGGGCTTTCTCTATCAGAATGAACAGCCGTCATTTGTCTGGATGATCAAGTATCATGCCCCTTTTCAATGCACATGGAAATTTCACAAGATTCAGTTTGAATCGGATTTGATTTAAAAAATCATGGCTTGCCCAACTTTCTGACACATCTGGATACTGGGTGTATACTGTATGTGTTTAAATGTGTCCTGTAGTAGGATCTATTATAATACCTCGGTGATGTCTTTCAATATCCAAAATATGCTTTCATATATTGTATTACTTTCCATTTTAGATTAGGTTTTTCTCCAGTCCGGATAGATAATAAACAGCAGAGCGTGAGTGACTATGCTTTGCCTTTAATTCTGGTGGTTTTATTCGTAATACTTCTCACAAAATTGTTTCCATATTTTGAATTGAAGCGAACGTGTTCAGACTTTCAAACACAGCATAAACCTCCTTCTGTCCCTCTATCGGAGCTGCTGCTTGTTCCCATTATTATTGTTTACTCTTATATCGTCAGGGGCATATTGCTTCCTCTTTTCCGCAGTTTAACCTCCTATGACTTCCTTCAGTTCCTCCAAAGAGACTTTCAAGGCAGTTTCTGTTTAAACTGCTGCATGTGCGACAAGGCAGTCTACGCATGTGCCACTTTGGATAACTCATTATTGTAGTACTGTATTTGTATCATAATTATTATGTGTATTATTATCATTATTTATAATATATGCGCATAGTTGGCTCTCAAGACGCGTTTGCGTGTTTTCTCCTTATCCTAAATAGCACACTTAACTACATGTAAAACAGACGTTCTGCTTGATACGTTTCACAGAGTAAACTTAAAAACTTTTTTTTAATCGCACATGCTTGCAAAATGTATTCGGTTTAAGCTTATTTTGTTTCGGGTTCATTCAGAACGCAACATCTGCTGCTTATTGCCCAAAGGGCGCAGTGGGGGGAGAAGGAGGAAAGGGGAAAAAAAAGAAAAAACTTGGGAGGAGTGTGGGTGAAGTAAGTTTTGACACATGTGAGAAGGCATCGGGGATGATGCGTGTCCCAGCGCTACTCGGGGATCTCGGCTGGCCGGAGCGCTGCGGAGCAGACTTTTAAGGGCGGACGGACCGGCGCGACTGCAGTTGGCAAGAAGCGGTGAATGAAAGACATTTTTAAAGGAAATCACGATGACTTTGACTTAGTCGCGGAGGAATGCGAGGGGGGATGCGGGCGGCTGGTTTCTAAGTTTAGTGCAGCTTTAACGCGGCGAGCGAGGCGCCCTGGCTTTTCGTAGCGGTGCTCTGCAGGCGTCATGGCTGCCCATTGCGACACCTTGAGCGGATACATGCAGCAGTCGGACCCGGGCTCGAACAGCGAGCGTAGCGCAGACTCCCCGCTGCCCGTGTCGGAGGATGACTCCGGCGGACCCAAAGCGCCGCCCGACCCGGAGTGGACGGAGGAGCGCTTTCGCGTGGACCGCAAGAAGCTGGAAGTCATGCTCTTAGGTAAATCCGTTCATGCATACGGGGGGGGGGGGTAATTTATTTACAGAAAGTTGCTTTGCAAACTTTGGTCACTTCATTGGTCTGCGTTTTGCTGGATCTGGACTTTGAAATGTTGTGGTTTTAATATCTGCTGTGGCCCGAATCGTGCATATGAACTATTTTAATTGCTTTTACATTTGGCTGTAAGTGGAAATGTGGAGTAAGAGGGTTATGCATACTTGGGCTTTTTTCCATAGCGAAATACATCAGTATCCAAGGCTCAGACGGTAAGCCACTCAGGAAAGCTCCACTACAATTACTCGGGAAAAAAGTCACTTTTTTGGTAGCAGATTGGCGTGATTTACTAAGTGTGGCTAAAGTTTTGACAGGCAAACAGTTTAAGAGTCTGGACACCCAGCCGTTTAGTTCTTTTCTATATAAGTTTTGTGTCCCTTACAGTTAGAATGATTTGAGAATTTGTATAGTATAGGAATTACCCCCATTTCGTCTATTTTTCCAGATTTTTGCAGGATTTTTTTGCTGGTAAAATTCGAATTAATGATCCCATCCATCCATCCAACTAACTTCTGGAGCCTGTCCTAGCCAGCACCAGAGCTGGGTCCACATGCTAGTCCATTGCAGACGAATCATGTATGATTTATGTACTCTTCTTATTTTACTTTATAGCATATTATGGGGAAGGGTAAAACGAAAAACATCTGTCAGCTTTTTCAGTGTTTGTCTAAAATGGTTGTTCGCCTATTAACGCCAGTATAACGTGCGGTGAGATGTATTTTATGACTGCCTTCACAATGCGCGTTTTGCAGAGAAGGTGATTTGTGATTTTGGACCAGAAAACCTGAACTTAGGGGCACAGGGTTTACATTCATAAAGGCTTATTATTTCTCAGAGTGAAAATAATATCATATGCAATAACTAAACTATCAAAACGGCCCGAGTAGTGAAGTGATTGGAGAGTATTTGGTGATGCTGCGCCAATGCTTTTAAAGCGTGGAATCGCTTATTTTACGCGATTTAATGCTATTGTTGGTCTTGGCTAAAGTTACGGACAATAATTATACTTCTCAGTTATGAGTTCACAGCCCTAGGATAATTACATCCCGGTCCACACTTTATGTTCAGTCTATTCTTAATCTTAACTTTCCGTTTCACTGAAACGTTGACTGCTTCGTGATTGATAAAGTAATGCAAATTATTGCATCCTTCAGATTCTTCTCTTAATATGCCCGCATGGGAATAAGGCGAACGGTGCTGTTGATTACAGATGATGTGGAAATATCTATGTGCTTCACGACCTGACCAGCAGGGGTCCCTGTTGATTCTATTGCGCATAATTTACCGAACCTTTCCGGTCATCAAAACCACTGCTAGCGGTACCTTTCCAAATGTTTCATCACGATTGCTGCACATTGTAGTAAATTAATATTTTCTTTAAAGCCTGCTTTGATTAAATGTCATGACTCTGGCACCTGTATTTAAAGTAGACAATTCCATGCTGACATTTAAAAATAACAATAAAATTGCTTCTAAAACAGTAGAATGTCTAGTGATTGGAGAAGTGTGGCATTAAAGCCCACGTTATGTGGGAGTATTGTTTGCTTACTGACTGGTTCAAATCACTTTTTTTAGTCTCTTTGTGACGTTAAACCAAGCGGTGTTTGAGAACACCGTAGTTTCAATCACTGAAAGGTTCAAAGTCGCGTTCCTCCCATCGCCAGTATGTAGAATACATGTATTATGTGTGATATAAGCATCTGGAACCTACATACATGTTTTTAAAGGTATTGGGATTCAGAGGCTTATGAAAAATGACTATTTATTGCTAAGTCCTGGTTTGTTTTCACTACTCCACAGGGAAAGTAACCCGGCTTTAATGGACTCTGTTGTAATTCACTGGCAGAATCATACTCCGCATTCCTCTTGAGTGTCTCCATGCAGTGGGTGGGTCAGTGCTGGAGCAGAAACCCGAGTTATTCCTCTTGCCAGTATATGATGATGGATATTTTTATTATTATTATTCATAATAGTAAAACATCTAAATAAAAAGGCTTGCATCAGATTGCCATTTCTCTACTGAGTGTAGATTGCCATTTCTTTACTACTTAATTATAATTTATAATAATACAACGAACCACTGAATTGAATGTTGTCGGTATCTGTTGTGATTAGGGACCCATTATTTAAAGCTCACGCTCTTATTATTATAAGCTTCTCTGTGAAATCCCCATATAACCCGCTACATGAGCATGTATTCTATATTATATTAAGTGATTTTGCCTTTTACAGTATATGCCTTTAAGCATCATGCAGTGTTTACTCTGTTTCTTAGCCAGATTACCTTCTGCTATGGTCCCACCACCGAACTTCTGAGAAATGTAGGGTATTGAAATAGAGCTGTTAGGTTGGACCCCACAGTGTCCAGGCTCGAGGTTTTGCATAGTGATAGAGAGATGTCAACCTAGACATCCCTCAAGTTGAAATGCCTCCAATCTGTCAAACTGGGATTACAGGACACCCTTAGTTAGCTTTTAGAAGGGCCTTTAAGAGCCCTGGTAGAAAGTGTATTTACTATGGGATGTTGTCTCCCTCCCTTCTGTGACTCAATGCTGTTGGGCCTTGCGGTATTTGCTTGAAGTGACTTTTCTCTGCTGGAGGTAAGTTAATCTTCAACAGCTCAAAATTTTTCCCTCAAACTTCCTATCCTCCCTTGACTCAAGGCAGAAAAATCTAGTTTGACACCCACTATAGTATATTAGGCAGTGTTGATGAATAATCCTGTGTAAAACTATGGATTTTTCCTCATTTAAATTCAGAGAGTTAATGAACCAGTATGGATTCACTCACCTGAGTAAATGACAAAATACATTTTTAAACTTTACCCTCTTTAAGGCTGCACTGTATTGCTGAGTCTGTAAATTCAGATGCCAATCTGTACCATTATGGTCACTGAATTAATCTTCAATCACCTGTACAATATATGAGTGTTTTGTTGATTAAACAGTAGTAGTAGTTTTTCTGGAACCTTTTTCTAAACTAAGTGTAATAGCTTATGCCTGGAGGGGGAAATTCTCATTTGAAAGAGTTTCATCAACCTTTCTTCTTTTATCCAATCAGATAAAGTCTAAAGGAAGTGCGTAATTGTTTATTTCGCTCGCTAAGGAATACGGAAAAGGTCAGTCTTTAAGAATGCCGGAGAGCACTACCACAACCAGTAAACTATTAAAAACACAACACACTCTGCTTTTCTCTGGGATGTTATGACAAAAATGTCTCATTAATTGAGTGCAGTGTGTGTCACTTTAAAATATTTGTTCTTTTTTTGGACTGGGTTTTTGAGTTTTTTTGTGTTGTTGAGTAAACACCTGGTTCATATACTTGTTGTAGTATCTGATCTCCGTTTTGCTTGAATTTCTGTGGTGTCCATCATGCGACTTGTGTAAATCTGGCTCGCTTGTCTGCAGATGTGTGTGTGTGCGCGCGCATTTGCATTCTTGAGTCTGGCTGTGCTATAATACATTCCTATACCCAGAAGTGCTTTTGTAATTTAAACCGAAAACAAATGGGCAAAATAGTCAATTCCAGAGAAGTTTATTGAGCATGCAAGTCAGGCTGTGTTTTATTATTTTAATCTCTAATCGCTAGGCTTGTATACAAGTCAAGTTGTTCCAACATTCCTAGTCAGAAGTCTTAACATTTGTGTCTTTGTCTTCTCTGAAGATTTTGAATTTGAGAAACCTGACAGGTGACACTAATTCACCCAAGGTAATTTACAGATTCAGCATTTTATTAGTCTACTAACTGATTTATCCATTTGTATCAAGCGGTTTGCTCCTGTTACAAGTACATATACATGTAGCTAGAGGGCTTGTGGAAAGTGTGCGGCTTATTTAAAAACTCCTCCTTAGAGGGGGCCTCCTAGTCTTGTGGAATCATTGCTTCCAGAGGCAGTTCTCAGTTCCTGTTCCTTGAAGAACCCCCAGATAACGTCGAAGCAGAATAAATATTCCAGTCTTATGAGTTGAAGGAGCATATGATTTTCATCTGGAATCTTTTTCTTGTGCAATTCATTTCTCAATGAGTATCATACCATTATTTCTTCAGACAGCATACGATACTAATGGTAATCTGTGAGTTGTTTGCGGCTTCATGGATTATAGGCCGTCGGCGGCTGTACTACCGGATCAGTATGTGGCGACGCGGTTTCTTTCCGGGTGTTCTAGACTGAACACGTTTCAGAGTGTGTTTCTGAACCAGATTACACATCTTCTGATAGTACCTGAAATGTCCACTCTGAAGACGTCAGTGATTTCAGCTGCACCAGTTGAAGTGTGGTCATTTGTGAATTAACGAAACATGATGGCCAGGCGTGTTACATTTTGCTATGCCAATTAGTCAGAGCCTGAAGGCCTCCTGTTCTAAGAGAAGCCTATTTTATATTCCAAAATTTTAAGTGTGAAAAGCTCAATAAACTGAAATATATTTTTAATTTCTGCACCTCGTCAGAAACAAATTTATCTTACACAGATAACATATGACCCTTGTGCAAACTACAAAGTAGCCTTGAGCAGTTTACTTAGGTGGGCCAGTTTCTTAACTCCAGCTGGACTGAATTAAAATGCAGTTTATCTTTTTCTTCCTCTAACCATTAACACGGCAGTTCCACTAATGAGATACTCTTTTCTTTGTTATGATACTTAGCCAGTTTATCGATACCATTCCGTATAGAGAGGGAAAAAAATTATTTTAACAATCAATAATTTAGCCACATCTTAGTGTGTTTTTTTTTTGCTGTTAGTAAATTAGCTAGCTGAGGTGTGGAGTTAGTTGTCTGTAATATTTTTCCCCTAAAATGCATGTGTGTTGTTGGGTTGGTTGCTTACATTCTTTATTAAAAGTGGTACCTAATAATAAACTCAAAAAGTTAATAATTTTAACACCACCTCTTTGTATTTTTCGTTTTCTAGAGTTAAATATAGTAGCTTCGTAAGTAATCAGTCATGGGCCCCTTAAATGTGGTTCCACCATGCATCTTGCTCGAGAAAGCTAGCTGGAAGCACCCCCTTTTTCTCCTACTTTAAAGCATCTTTGGAAATTTGGGGCAAGCTAAAGTATTTCAGATGGGAGGGTTTTAAGGGAAGTCTAAACCGGAGTGCCGGTCCTAGACCAGTAAAACCACAGAGTTCAATGATGATATTACCACATGCCTGCAAAGCCATCTCATCTCCATCTATGGGTGTACTTTGCAATCCGTTTTTTAGTAAACTATGCAAATCTGTTTTCTTAAAAACCAAATTAGGCATGTTTAAATTTCAAATGGGTTTTAATCTAATCTCCTTTTTTCTATTAGACTACTGAAATTTATGTAATGAACAGTTTGGTATCTTTGCTGGTTTCTTAATGCCAATTTTCAAATATGATTCCAAAATAAATGTAATACTGGGTCTGTATATAAAATTTTGTTTTGAAAGAGGGGAAAGTTACCAAAGCTGTAGTCAAGATACTGGAATCATTATTTACAGTTTGACTTGATTTTCCAGCTCATACAGTGATGCAATCTTCCTTTCAAGGCCACTACAATTGAGTGTTTGTTGAGTCACCGTCTGATGCCTGTATACATTTGTGTGTTTACTCGTAGTCGTTTTTCTATGTATCGAATGAAGCAAACAAGCCATTTCCAGCATTACGGTTTTCCAAAAAAAAAACGCAAAATAATTTGCCACTTCAAAACGATCAAAATTTGAACGAAGAAGTGGTATGGAAAATTCTTCCTCTTTGTTTGGAAGGGCTGCAGACGGGCTGCTCTGTCATTCAGTTTCCATGGTTACTCAGATAAACATTATTGCAAGGGCTGGATGAGGCCAGTTTAGAGGTATATTTACATATGATGATGATGAATAGGGAGGAATATTTTTGTTTTGTTGTACACTTAAGATACAGGGAGACCGGGAATTTGCACATTGACCTCTGCATGTCTGATTAAGTTCCCAATCCCCAGTCTCCTAAATTTCAGCACAGATAATCCATTTACTGAAAATGCTTGTCCTATTCAGGGTCATGGAGAAGTCCAGAGCCTATCCTGGAGGCTACTGTCATGGGACAGGGAACAACCTAGGAAGGGGCACCAACCCATCACAGGGCACACACACACACTATTCGCACCTATGGCCAATCTGAGAACTACCCAAAGTTAACCTCAAAGTGTTTTTGGACTGGGGGGACACGAGAACCCAGCGGAAACCTATGATGACACGGGGAGAACATGCCAACTCCACACGTAGCGTTATGGCAGAGGCTCAAACCCTGGTCCCAGGGGTGTGAGGTGACAGTGGTTACCACTGTACCACTGTGCCTCTCCAGTAAAGATAATCCAGATAGCTTCAAGACAAGTGCCGTGTCAGATTGACTTCATGTCGCTTCATTAAAGACAAATCCAAACTCCAAATATGCACTTAACAAGTTTCTCTGTTATAATAATAATTCTCCTGTAATATACCTCCTTTGCTACAACCTGCAGCAAGTTGTGAGTTTGTTTGGTGCCGTGAACTCCTTCTATGTGAGACAGACGGTGACGTAACCCCAGAGTCATTTTCGGGTAGGAACGGGGGGGAGGGAATGTAGATAATACACTGTCCTGAATCACAGGTCATGCAAACTCCCAAAGCTATGCTACTGAATGCAGAGCTGATGTTTTTCCCACGAAAGGGTGGCATAGCATTTCAGATTTAAATGCAGAAATTGGTAGAACCTGAAAATGTAAATGTATGCTGCTGCATGAGTTTTGTTATGAGGTGCATGAGGTTACCTGGTGGTGTTTATTTGCACTCATTTGTTTGTAATGTCATGGGCATAGGTCCGGTTTCAACATTGGAAGTGACCAAATCAGCCCCAAACCCCCCCAGACCCCTAAACACACATGGTACCCCCTCAGCATTAGTAGAGACATGTCTCTACTGTCCATACACAAATCTACACCCTTGGTGTATATAAGACATTAAAATAGTATAAAAAATTAAATAGAGACTATAATTATAGTACAGTGCACCACTGTATTGTGTCAATTTATAGTACCATATATATATATACATATTTTATGACAAAAGAGGCAATTTTTTGTTCTAACACTGGAAGGAAAAATAACTCTCAAATTACAGGCCATGGAAGCTAAAGAGATACGTTTTAGACTTCAGGAAATAGCTTCTATTCCACCTGCATTAATGTGAAAAGGGACAAAATGGCTGAGTTTCTCTTGGTTGGTTCATCTTTAATCCACGGATTACTCATCGCTAGGGTAGATGTTTTCCCACCTGAAACCGTGAGCAATGATTTACCTAGTTCCCTTGCCAGTGACCTTGGGAACTCACAAGATGCAAATTGAGTAATAGTTTTGTTCTGTTATGGCCAATTTGCTAAATGTTGTTTTGGCAGCGTCAGTGAGAAGTCTCTCTGCGGTAGCCGCCCTTTTGGCGTGTTTTTTATTGATGCAGTGCAGATCTGACTAAGGTGATCTTGATTGGGATAAATGTATAAATAAAGAACATGCATGTTTTTGAGAGGACAGTATGCTACGTCAAACTTTTATGTAAATTATGGATAGTCACTAGTTAGAGGCGCAGTACTAAGGAGTATAATACTGGGACGTTTGAAGACAACCTCGATCATTTTGTTTTTATTATTGAAACATGAGAGAGTGAAGAATGTAGAACTCTGACCGTGAGACAGAAACATGTGAAATAGATTAACTTTTCGGGGAGAAACTGATTTTATTCAAGGGCGAGGTTTCAATGCAAAGGCTTAGCATTTCGAGTATGATGCAGAAATGTTTTTTCAAAGACGACGGAGAGCCGGTAAATAAGAGTTTGATTATAGTGGTAGAAATGGACAGATGGATGACCCAGAATGCTCCCAAACATCGGTGCGTCTTCTTATCCCACATAAAGATTACTTTTGTCTCTTGCACTGGTACCTGGCTTGATCGACAGCCTTCGGTGCACTTAAAGTGCCAGTACGGACTTGGCTCGTATCGGCGGTGAACCGGAGACGTGTGCTGACATCTGGTTGGCTCCGCCGCTTGTCCCTGAGCATTATTAAGAACGGCTCACGTGCAGGATCGAGAAACGCCCTGGATAAATGTTTTTGAATCTCAGCAGAATGTCCATCTGCGGTGTATAACCGCACACACTGCACGTATTCACTGGGTCTTTGTCCCCTGCCTGCTGAATAAAAGTACTGGGCAGGAAGTTAATGCTGAGTGGAATGTGCTTTGGGCTGCCTCTCCACTGGATTCGGGCCTAGGGAAACACAACCCGGCCGTTCAGAAGTCGGAGCTCCTTGCGCAGTCCTTTGTCCACCCAACGCCGAAACCGAGTCCATTCCATGATGTATTTGTCACGGAGTGAATTTTTCTGGGCCTGAAATTCAGAGAGAGGATTTAGCAAAGTGGTTACAGCATGGGAGAACAGTGTGTTATCACTCTGCCACTAACTGTATGCCCAGAATTTCTCTTTAAGAGATCATGCTGATGTGTTACAGGCAAACTTCTATTTTTTTTTTCTCTTTTGGGGTTGAAACTCTCCTTCATGTGGTAGCAAGCTTGACCTCAAAGTCCAGGAAGTCCTCAGTGGTGCAGATCTCGGTCCCGCGGAGTCCTGACGAGAACTTGGTGGGGGCGTTCCCGCCCGTTCCCATAGGTTAATTCGCAGCAGCTGTTTGAAAGATCCTGGTTTCGAAAAATTCTGGCCAGGAGCGGCGACTTTGTTATGACAAGAGGAAGAATAAGGCATTACAAGAGGCAGCCGGGGTCCTCAGGAGAAATGTGCTGCTATCAAAACACAACAGATGTGTGATTATAACGTTTGAATGGAAAATAGAACATGCACAGTGAAATGCTTTGTTTGTTTTATTCATACCATGTACACACATTCATTCACCAGAATCAACCAAAATGATAAACACCCATAATATAATGGATTGTATGTTATTTATATGTTTTACACACATTTCTTCTCCAAAATGAAAGAAGCTCTTATAATTTGGTGCTAGCAGGATTAGAAAATGGAAATGTATGTGGTTCTTCAGTGTGTTGTTCTTTGTCTGCCTTACCAGTTAGTCCACAATACTTCTATATTCTCCCATTTCTATGATCAAATTCTCATTTTCATTTTTTTACTTCAAACTGTATCGGTTCATTTCAAAGTATAAGATATTCCGCTTCGAATGTTTCCAGATTGTTTTCAGTTTTATCACACTGAACTGATCGCACTGAACATACTGTATGCTAGTTAAAATGAACTTTTTTTTGTTAAGAAACTGGTTCAACATAAGGAGATTGAAGGAAAATATGTAGACTAGTTGATGTTTATCAGGTCGATACTGTGCTGCGAATTGCCTGTTGAGTGGTTTCCAGCGTTAGGTGCAACTCTGTTATGAGATGTTTGAAAATGGAACAGCTGCAGCAGCCTATGGGGGTGCACGGCAATGCACCAATCACAGTGCTGTGTTTGTCGTTTAGCCGCTTGGCACATTCCTAGCGGATGCTATTACCCCAATAGACGAGTACGGCTTACGTCGGGCATTTCACCTATTTATACAGCTGGACATGTTATCAAAGCTGCTCCGGGTTCGATCCTCGCTGCAGGTTCCGCGTAACGGCAGAGCTGCCCCCTCGCATCTGGAACCTCGCGATGTTTTTGCCCTCCATGTTCCGCAAATGTACAAAAAGAGCAGAAATAGCAGCTAAGAAATGTGCAGAAAAGAAAACAGACGTTACACGCGCTTTTGCCCTGAATTATTACAGGCCTGCAGTCTGTTTCTCGTAGATGTGTGCAGTTCCAGCCTGGTTCTGTACCATGCTGTTACAATTAGGAAATTATGGAGAACTTGCTTACAAATGTGATTCTTGCAGATGATTAGGCTCTCAGGAGCATATTATCATCTGGCTTCAAAATTCTTAAGGGAAACTTGACTTTTATTACCTAAAAAAAATAAAACATGGGATCTGGTTTAGCTAGACCAGGATTATGTGGGAGTGTTCGCTCATTTCACATATAGTAAAATGCGTAAGTTTCTGTGTATCCTGTTTCAGTCATTTCACAACGTTTACTTAATATTTTGTCTGTTTGTGGAAGCTTTCTTATTATCATGGGAAATGTTTTGATTAGGCCATGGTTAAGTGTGAAATACATCCTGGGTGGAGTGGCTGTAATTTTTTTGGGGGCTGAATTCTGATTGGTCAGATAAAAACCTACTGACTTTGAGTAAAAATTTCAGCCGCACAATTAAATGGGTCGTGATAATTATGATATTGGCTTGTTGAGCAATATATGCACATGATCGTGATAATTTTTCTGACTGTGATATTGGCAGATTGTGTTTACATACAGTACGTGTTTAAATAAGAATGACTGGCACCAACATTTTAGCTAGTGCTACTTCTGCAAGCTTGTCTGCTGTCTGTGTCTGTTTGTGTTGATAATGATAATAATAATAATAACAATAAATACATTTCATTTGTAATGTGCATTTCTCATACCCAATGCCCTGTTCACTCATCAACATGAATAACAGTTTGATCAACTAAAAATCATATTTAAACAATACTTTATTTTTTAAAATTAAAAAAATATTTAAATGTATATTTTAATTATTTTTTGCGGGATGCCATGAGTCATTTCTATTTTCCGGCTCCAGCATTCAGAAGTGAAAATGTATCTCGCAGCGCCCTCTATTGCCGCAGCTCCTGCGGGAGTGCGGACCTCTGCTCTGCTCTGCAGGCACTGTTCTGGTAGCTAATCCGCACGCACAGTGCACAACAACAGGTGAAGGTAACGCGTTACTCCAACATGTTACTCGAGGCTAATTACGTGTTACTACGACGTGTTACTGCTTAATTCCAGCTAGTAAGTTTGGAAGAGTCCAGATGCACCGGAAAAGGGTGGATTGCCCATCCAGGTTGGACATGCGTTACTTGAACTCCTCTGCTTGAGGCAGTAACTCTGGGACTTGGTCGTAAGTGAGGAAAGAAGGGAGCGAGAGGGGGACAGACAGATCAGTGCGGCGTTGGCCATAATGCGGACGACGTGCCATTCTGTCTTGGTAAAGCAAGAACTGAGCTGGAAGTTGAAGCTATCGATTTATCGAAAAGAATAGCTCATCTTGGTTACCATTATTTGTCACTGACCGAAATATAAGAATAGAAATATATTTAATTTTAATTATTTTTTTTTTTTTGCTTGCCATTGCAATTGTTGTGAACAAGCACTACCTGAATGGCATAAAGATGGAAACCAAACCTTTTTTTATCGTCATAGTTTTATTATTTTGCAATGGTGAAAATTAATTTTAAAATGCATGTGGTAGTTCTCTACTTTCTTACGATAGATTCAGGAATGACCTAGGCATTGTGGCTAGCAGAATATTTGTTATGGTCTGTGATAACTGTTCGTTTCTGTAATAACCATCATCAGTGAACATACTTTCTGCTGATGATCATGTGTGATGCATTTAACTGGCTTGTTTTGTGAATTTAAAAACCATAAAGCCATGCGCTTCGCTGAGCAAATTATGAAACATTTCCATTACAACCATAGTAAAACCCGTAAAATATCGTCCGGCAAATAAAAAGTCAGCGCACAGATTTTTGTCCTTAACCGAAGTGGAACATTACACGTCTGCAGGTTTGTTTCAGTGTTGCCAGGCAACGCGGGGGGGGGGGGGCATTATTTTACCTGTGGCAACCAAAACCATGTAACCAGGGCCCTTCACACCACATGACAACCGGGGGTGAACGCAAAACCAAGATTTTGAACCTGGTGAAGACGACCAAAAAGGGAGCACAATTAGCACGTTGTGCTTTGCATGCCGCGCAACAAATAGAACTTCCATAAATAAAAAAAAAGCACACTTCAAACTCAATCCAAAGCAAATCACCTGGAGGTTGATTGTTCCTGGCAGAAAGACACTAACGATGCCAAGAAGACAGAGACCAAGACAGAGATTGAACTTTCATGTCACTGCAGTCTCTCGAATGACAAATAATTACACTGAAAGATCTATCTAGATCCGTCATTTTTAAATTTAGTCGATATAATTGTTGCCAACGTGTCCATTGCATGACACTTCAGTGGACCGGAAATCCATATCTGTTTCTGTATCGGATCATTTAGTTGATTTATTGATTTAGCTTTTTGCACCGTAACGGCATCATTGGCTTGGAGCCCCTTGCATTACTCAAAGCATCTGGTGCCAGTATGAACATTAGGCAAACCCTGCATTGTTTTGTGGGGTAAAAAAGGGGTGTAGTGGGTGGTGTAGAAATTAATCCCGTGAAGCGTTAGTTGACAAGACTCGGAGGAATGGAAATCCATCTTGAGGACATTGCACGCGAGCGGCATGCCATTCTCGGGGAAGCTTTTCCAGATTGATTCGTGTTTTTTTGTATGTCCTAACCAGTTACGTATTTTTTTGTTGTGGCAGTTACTGTAAGTCCAGATATTTGTTGCTGGCCAACTGGAAAGGCCTGTTCTGAGCAGCGCGAAAACACTGGAAAGGTATTAAAGCTGATTGTGAATAGCACAAGTCAGGGAAGAGCACGGGGAAGACTATAATTTACTTTTATTGCGATCTGTATTTTCAGCTTTTGAGGGGGAAAAGAAGCTTTTTCCCATGCTCGCTGCGGCTTTTAGATTTTATAAAAGTTGACAAGGTTTAAGGAAAGGTTGGAGAAAATAGTGACCATGCTGTGTGTAGCTGTGTGATATTTTAATGTAAATGGTACCAGACTTTAAAAAAAAAAAAATTATGGTAATTTATGCATGCCATAAACTTTTTAAAAATTCAGATACTTTTTTTTTTGCGTGTGACTTTACCTTTAGGTTATTTGAAAGATGCAAATTTCCTTTTAAACCCTTTTGGTGTGTATTTAAAGCATGCTTTGATGGGAGCTGCAAAAAACAACCCCGTTTAAGAAAAAAAGGAATAATGATGCAGGCATTTCAGATTTGTCATCGGAAACTGTTCCTCATCGGGTGGTGCTGCTGACTGTTGCTGTTGTCAATCAGTGATGGGGAGTCCAGCTAACAGACTATGCCTGACTGTGTTTCTCCCTATTTTGTCTCAGGACTGTGTTTCTGTCATCATGTCCTCTAAAGCAGTGTTTCCCAACCCAGTCCGCAGGGAACTCCAAACAGGCCACGTTTTAGCTCTCTCTTAGCTCCAGGTAGGGAGCTAGAAGGGACCAAAACGTGGACTATAGGGCAGGAAGCTGGGAGGGAGCAAAAACGTGAACCGTCTGGGAGTCCCCGAGGACCGGGTTGAGAAACACTGCTGTAAAGCATGGCTTTCGTGCCTGTCAAACGGCTAACCGATTTTTACAGAATCGTCATTTCAGTTGCTGTGCTTGTATGAAACGTGCGTTTGTTTTCTTCCATTTTCAAAAAGATATATGATATGTTTTCTTACGAGCCCTATTGGCCACTTGTGACATTTTCCATTTTCATGTTTTTAAAAGAATTTTACAGAGCTGTGTGGCTGCGTTTAGCTGACATCCCTCCCCAGATATACGGGTCCATCACTCTGAATGCTCAAATGCAAAGTAATAACAAAGAAAAAAAGTGTAATGGTTTATTATTAAATCAGAGTGAAAAGCTGGTTACTGCACATATACGGGAATGTGACTGCGTCCTTGTGAACTTTAAATCCTACCTTTATTTCGGCTTTTTTATTGCAGTGGTAAATGATTCCAGCTGGTCCTAGATTTGGCTGACCGGGATTTATTGACGGGCAAATGTTCAGGCTTTTGAGAACGCTGTCTTTTTGTAACGACCATGCTGTTTTTTGACAGTGATTTCTTTAGTAACCTCTGATGGATCAGTTTGGCAGGGAGAGACGCAGCTTTTACCTTTTCCAGACGGCTGCCCTTGCAGATCCTTTTCTGTGAATAGTTTCCAGATAAGAGCGCCGGTGCCAAGCTGGTTGGCATACCATTTCTACCCAAAGTATATGTATTTGGGTGCTTTGGGTTGTAAATTTAAAAACCATAGCAAAGCTGTAGTTCAGTTACTATATACATTTGTAATCTTTATGTAATTTGTATATCTTCAAATGTAACTTTGATATACTTTGATATGACCTTAAAGATTAGTCGAATGAAATGGCATTTCCAGTACTCCACATTAAATATTTAAAGTAATATGATAGCGATAATTATTGCAGGGTGTTATTTGTACTACTGCACTTACTGTACTATTTGTATTATGTGTTACTTTACCTTTTTATATAACTGGATATTTTGCATCAATGTCTGATCAGTTATTCTTCTAAAAATGGGGCTACTGATAGCTTTCCTTGCAATGTCACAAGAATTTTAACATTAGTTTTGCTTGAATAAACTTTAAAGCCCGATTTAATAAATATAAAAGAATGTGCATTGTACAGGCAGCCATCGACTCGTGCCCTGTTGCACAACATCCAATTGCGTTTATGTCCAAAGTCGATAGTGAATGATATACGCTGATAAAAGGACGCCTGACAGCAGACATAGTAGTAGGATGTTAGCGGGGGTATCGCTCAGTGTAACAGGTGTATACATACAGTAACGTATATGTCATGTATAGCTACAATAAGCAGATTTGATACAGATACAGTTACACTAAGTTACACACAGTATTGTGCTATTTAGTTACATAAAACGAAACTTACTGCAGAAAGTATTTCTCCCTAGCCTCAGGTGCCATCCTCTTTCCCAGCTTCTGTTGCCTGCTACCCCACACATCTTTTGATTTTGTAGTGTACTTTGCACCTACTTTTTCATGAAATTAAAGTCTTTGTTATTAAGTGTTCTTATTACCTTTATTTGCTTGAGAATACTGGGTGTATATTTCAGAACTGCACCCAGTGTCTTACCTGTCCGCTATAGCTATCGAGATACACCCATATTGGGGGTCCCAAATATGGATGCAAGTCGACGAGTATTTCGGTTTATTGTTGCAGAGTTGGGGCGGCATGGTGGTGCAGTGTTTAGCACTGTTGCCTCACACCTTTGGTTTGAGTTTCCACCATGGCTCCATGTATGTGGAGTTTGCATGTTCTCCGCGTGTTGTCATTGGGGTTTCCTCTGGGTCCTCCGGTTTCCCCCCACAGTCCCAAAATAGGCTGAGGTTCATTTGAGTTATCAAGTTGCACGTATGAGTGAATGGTTTATGTGTGTGTGTGTGTGTGTGCCCTGCGATGGGTTGGTGACCCCCCCTGTGGCGTGCCTCTCCCACGTAGCTTCCGTTATAGGCTCTGGACCCCTGTGACCCTGCATAGGACAAGCAAGTACAGGAAACGTAGTATCTGTGCTGAAATTTAGGAGACTGTGGGTAGGGAACAGTCATTTTTGAGGCAATATATGAATAATGGTAAATAACTTTAAGAAGTACAATTTGTGTTCCTAATGTGAGAACTCGTCACGTGACTGATGACAGATTTTATCACCCATGTCAGCTTGTCAGCTGGAGTAGTGGGCCGTTTTTTGGCATTTAGCACGCAGGTACAGTCCATGTGTTCTCACGCCTGGTGTGTGGTTGGGCCTCTCGGTTCTGCAGTGGAAACACTGAAGCCAAAGTAAGTCAGTGTTATGTGGAATACTTTTTTTTTTCCTAAATAACTTTGAGGAATGTGGAGTAGATTTCTGGTAAGATAACACATTTTTAAGCATGTATTTAAATGTTATTCATATGCCACACACGTGACCGTACTGCAAATGGTGCAGGACCGAGTCGAGGATGGCTGCCATGTTCAGTCGGCCGTGTTGTACAGCGTCTCCTCTCTCGGCACCCTGCTGCTCCTCGGCTAAGGAAATTTTCTAGAACTTTCCTCTCTGTTTTTTTTTATTCAAGCTACTTCTTAATTGTCTCACTTCCAATGGATACATTTGTGTCCATTAATATGTCTGTGTCAGGTAACGGATAGGCATGCTGTATTACACTGACTATTTTTACATTTCATGCCAGTTTGCTCTGTACTCTCCAATTACGTAACGTCATGCAGAATGCGTGACCTTCTACTTACAGGAACAGGGAAGCCACCCACATCATAACACCTTCAGTACTCAGGACTTTAAAAACTATTGCCCGGTGTGTC
Organism: Petrocephalus zakoni; assembly: GCA_026774425.1. Classification (NCBI taxonomy): domain Eukaryota; kingdom Metazoa; phylum Chordata; class Actinopteri; order Osteoglossiformes; family Mormyridae; genus Petrocephalus; species Petrocephalus zakoni. The sequence goes on from JAODKN010000042.1 coordinate 10,346,666, forward strand.
TGTATGCGAGCGTGGGTGTCCTGAGACCAGTCTCAGCTGCCCTTTTCACTTCCTGGATTGGATTCCAAACTCTACTACAACCCTGTACTGCATTAGTATTTAAGGATGCATGTATGGGAAAATAAGTGCCGGTATTATGAATGCACAGTGGGGCATACACACATTAGGTTAGGAAATACTCTGGGTACTAAGTTCTCGAACTGTTGTAGACTGCACAAGACTGTTAATGTCATGTTAAAGTAATAGACTGAAAACTTACAAACCAGCCATACACCTTATTATGATGGACTGTGTTAGAATTGTTGCAATCACTATACTCATTTCTTGTTTAAATGAGTAATGGCTGTTTCTGAGTTGTTGTTATTGTCTTTACAGCCGCCACAGAAGGAGTGGTCAATGGAGGGGAAGATTTCTTTCGCAAGGTAAGACTGAGCATCACTTCTAATGGTTTATATTGGATGCGCGCGGCGCGTTATTGTAATTAAGCATGCATTAATCACTGGCGTGCGTATTTAAATAGGCAGCCTTCTGGATAAAAGTGAAATTTTATACTATATTTGTCTAATTTGAAAGACCTGGCTTTCTTAGTTGGATTTTGTTTTATTATTTTTTTTATAAAAGGGTAGAATTCACGCTTCACTGATTTCTTAGTGCTGCTAAGACAGGACATGGAAATCGAATGAAATAGAAGGCTGTGCGGTTGTTAAAAGGTGATTGCGATATTCTGTCGGAGCCCGGGGTGGCACCGGCAGGCGAGACGGGCTGCGTGCGCGGAGCCTTCATGTCCGCGCCAAGGAAAACGAGAACCCTGCGCCTTTTTTTACTCTTTTCCGAAAGGCTGAAGTCTTTGGGGAGCCTAATTGGCGGAGGGTGGTGAGCGCGTTCCGGCCGCTTTGGAGGAGAGATGACCCGGCTGCAATTAACGGCAGGGCGGGGAAAAAATCCCTTTAGGATGAATAATTTTCCGGAAACCGTGCGGACATTTGCACCTTGGTCGTCCCCTTGGTGAAAACCTGAATGGGGTGGGGGAAATGATCGGCATGACTGCGAGCGGCTCAGTACCGCTGTGCGGGACAGCGCCAGGCCCCGGCCGGGCACCTCCATCCCCAGAAGCGGGCGGGCGGGCGGCCTCGGCTCCTAAGGAAAATAAACCCCCCAGTCCCGTCATGTGCGCTTATAAATCGCCGCGTAAATTGATAACTCCTGAAAGTGAGGAATGTGCCAAGTAGCTCGGCAAGACGATACACTTGAATGGTTATAATTGTAACAGGCTTGTAAACCGTGGCGGGGCTGCCTGTCGCAGGTGGCGGGCACGGCCAGAGATGTAAAACTATACTTTATTTAATCAGTCGCTTTTACCCTTTACTTGTTTTTTGTAAGCCCGTACCTACGTGTAATTGATGGATTAACGTGACACTCGTATGTTTATGTAGGAAATACCTGCAAGCTAATACTCTATAACCAATGTAAAGAGTAAACTAAAATAAACCAAGGCTTAATCTTCTGTGTGAATTGATTTCAATATCCAGTGTGTTTGGCGATGACATTCTTTGTGCAGTCAGTTTTAACAGTTGTGTAAACTTTTTTGCGTTCTGGATTCCAAAATGTTAATACCATCCCCATTATAAGAAAAGGTGTACTGTTCACCACAACTCACATCCACTACAGCTAATATGTGCTGATTGGTTATATATCATTCATTCATACTTTTTGGCATATGAGGCCCTTGATTTACAACAATGTATCTTTTTACCATGGATTTGCCTTGATTAAAATGCTTAAGAGAGATTTGGTTTTCCACCAAAGTCGACATAACCATGTCGCCTAGTCACTTTATATGAGGGGTGGCCAATCGAAAGGGCCGTTGTGTATGCAGGTCTTTACTGCAACTTCCCAATTTGATTACTAATTAGAGGACTGATTGGCTGAAGAGTCCTCACACCAGGGTTTGAACAGCTGACCTGAGGGTTATCCCAAAAACCTGCATACCCTTTGCGGGTAAGATTGGCCACCCCTGCCTTATACGTAACATTCTTGTTTATGGGTTCTACACCCTCTGGCTGACATTGTTCTGTTTGGTGGCTTTTGTGTAGGAAAACGGTTGCTTTTTATAGTTTTGTCTGTGGGCAATGTGAGCTGTGGATGTGCTGTGATCTGTGCAGGAATGCTGCATTCCTCTTTTTGGCTAATATCTTCCATGTATTATGTCCATGTGTTTGTCACCTTAGAGGATGAGCGAGCAAATATTTGTTGCGAAACATACTTTGAAATCGGAAGGGAATGATCAAATCTGGCGTCATTAATATGAATGAGTTGAATCGCCATTTCATGGGGCTAAATACCAACCCTACAAAGAGCTGGACTTGATCTTTTTCCAGATCATTTATTCTGGGACGGCCTAACTGGGTAGGCCAAGGCAGGGTTCTCCAGTTCTGACAGTTCTAACACTGGATCTTTGTAATTATTAATGCACATACAGGTCTTACAGGTCTTATTGGGAGGGGGGTGAATGAACTCATAAATAGGGGGGTGGACAGTTTCACTATTACTCAGTCAAAAACAGTTTTGTTTTGTGTATAAAGTCACATACTCGGCCATGTTTAGATACCGGTTCTAGTGTTCTGGTTATAGAGTTCCGGACATACCAGTTTCACTAATAATTATCAAGTGTGAAATTTTACTTCCCAGCTCAGCTGAGATATCTTCACTTCTGTTTCATTTGAAAAAACTCTCCAGAACACGTAGGTTGTGGGGGATTTCATATGATATAGTGGTAATTTTGGTGTTTGACCAGTAGAGATGTCTGTCTACATACACATGTCTACATACCCAGCCATATTTAGATATGAGTTTTAGTGTTCTCATTATATAGCTCTGGACAGGTGTCTGTTCTAGATGCTGCCCCGATTGCAGAACCGTAGCATTGTCACAGAAGTTCCTCAGAGAGTGATGCCATAGAAGAGGGTTTGGTGTTGGGGGAGGCTTTTCTTAATAGGGCTGTAATGGTACACGTATTCATTGTTTTCGGTTCAGTATCTAAAACAAAATAAATGCATTTATTTACATGATGAAGCCTAAATTCACAAGTAGATGTTCAACATGGAAAGTGCTAATTGTGGCTTTGATCTGGATACGGATAATGCCGGTTACAGGCAGTGGCGGTTTGGAAACATTTCGGTTTCCCAATAAATTACACCAACACTGGTGAGAGAGTAGTTGATAAGACCTAAACTGTCTGTTTGCCTCTGCCAGACTTGGGTATATTGCTGGAAATGCATCTGACGCACTGACTCATTTGAGACGACATCATCGGAGTGTTCATACCGCTGGAACAAGGCTGCAGACGCCTCTGCGATTTAGTCTCCCCATGACATCCAAGGCAAGGCTCTTTTGCCAGGAAATTTAGACGGAGCTAAAGAAATAATAAAGTTGTGCCCCCCCCCCCCCCCCCCAATATCAAACTCTTTCCTGCACCTCTGGCTACAAAAATGTGAACATGCTCAGCAGTAGAAAACCTGGGATTTAGACAGGATTTAGTTCATTATGATTGTTATGATGTTATAGATGTTCAAAAATTTATTTTAAATATTTATTTTTACAACGGCTCTGCCAGTAGTCTGGTTCTTGATGGAGTTCTGGAATACAGACGATGGCTCGCTCTGGTAATGGACACGGACTTCACACTCGCCACCTCACCTTTTTAAATCTTCACTTTGCACACATTTGTTGAGATTACAAGTTTTTAAATAAAGGACAGCAGACTGGGATCAGAACCCTGCGCTGTCTTGGTTCTCTCCTGGTAACTAACTTCTTAAGCTTATTTTCGTGAGGTGCCCTGCAGTTGGCTATGAATCTGGCTCATCTGAGTCGTCATTAGTAAGCTGAAATTTAAGCAGCCTGCTTTTCTTTAGTCATCATTGATTTGTTCTCCATCCAGGTCTCTGATGACTAATTATGTCAGTAGTGCATAAAAATGTATTTATTTCCACTGCCCACTTTTCCTATTATCCACGCATTTTTGTGTAATTCAGATTGACTGTCGTCCAGGAGAGAAAGTGAAGGTGATTAATTGTCATTCATGACACACAGCGTTATATTTCCACTGCATTTAACACTGCATTTGACACTACAGTGGGCAGCTAATTCAGTGCCCGGGGAGCAGTGCTTGGGGGTGGCACCTTGCTCAGGGCACCTCAGCAACCTTTTGACCACAAGCTCGCTTCTCTACCCATTAAGTCACCACTGCTTAGAAGTGTCTAATGGGGTCCTTTCGCCTTTGAGAAGTGTAGGGTTTATTTAAGCTGGCTGAGTGCCTGTAGAACAGACACTAACACCTTTAGTTTAGGTCTATATTGTGATGTAAATACCCTGCCATTGTTCCCATATGATCTTTATTACATCAGTTTTGTCTTTTAAAGAGATTAGCTTTTACTTCATGAATCATGCTGAAATCCATGGAGCATTCATGGAAACATTTATCTAGTTCACTTCCTTTGCCCCCACCCCCCACCCACGCTCTGGATGTGAGGCAGTGCCCTGATGTAAGTGTCTCATTGTCTCGCAGCAGGCGGGACGCAAACTTTAGCTTTAAATTTAAAGACACGTGTTTGGGAATGGGTGCCGTTTAACGAGCGTAGTGGTGGACACGGAGCGTACCGAGGTACTCTTTTTCTGTTCTGGCCTCTACAGCGGCGTACTGCTAATGATCTGCCTCTCTTAGTCACTGTCTGTGAGTCTTCCGCTTAGCACCGTAATGAACAGCTCTGCCTCTCCAAGTTATTTTTGACCTCCGGTCTTGTACAGTGTGGTTTATAACACAATAGTCAGGGATTTTCCAAAGCCTAAGATGAGGGAGTGCAATTCTTGGTCTCTCTCTCTCTTTCCAGCCTTTACTGTGGAAATATTGTTTTAAATTTGTGTGTGTGTTTTGTGGGGAGCTGAATGCAGCCCTGGCTCCTGCGGCATAGATGCCACTCAGATGGATGCTCCAGGCTTTCGCCGGCCCGTCCGCCATCTTTCCGTTGAAACGTGCTGTAAACAATACCAATGTGAAATATGAGCGCTGTAGGATCGCTTGGCTTTGGCTTTAGAGAACTGCTTCTCCAAGTCAGGAGTACAATATGGCCTTGTAGGTTTATACTAGAGGAAAGGAAAATACCTTAAGATCAGGTTACAGTCTTTTGAAGGCACTTAATTGGAAGAATTTGCAGTTTCTATAAAACTTTATGACTTTAAATTGCTGCCAAATTGTCAGTAAGGAAAATCATATCTCCAAAACTATGTAATCTTTACATATAGGGTGAGATTCAGAGAAGTTGGGTTTGATAAAGAGCCATTTTAAAATCTTTCCCTACACATGATTCACCTTAATAAGTTAATGCACATATCTTTATAAATATTTTGACTTTCACTATTTATATATAATTATATATGACATTTATTTCAGCTCCATAAATTATACACACACTTTTTCAACATGCAGCATTCTGTCTAAGTGGTCCTGTAACCTTTTTAAGAGTTTAGAAATTAAACGCAGGCATTGGATGATCTGGTGGGAATTCACGGTCGATTCAGTTCACCATAATGATTTCAAGGTGTCTGCACGCTCAGAAGTGATTAATTCTGACAGCTGATTTGCATTCCGTTCTGTAATTGGTGGATTAGTGTTCTTTTGTGTTCTTCCAAGAACATCACTTTCTTGAACGGACATATTACCCTGTGACGTGGAACGTTCTCGTCGATTTATTCGTTTGTTTATTGTGTCCTTAAGTCGTTTTAGGGTTTGCTGAGTTTACTCAGTATTTGAAAGATGAGCCCCCTTCTGCAGTCGTGGCGGGATAAAAATGGAGCTTATTATTGTGTTCCGGTTCTTGTGGAGCTCGTTTGAGGCATTTGACCACTTAAGATGGAAAGGGCGACCTACATGAACAACACTAGTTCCACTTCTTCTAATGTTCAGGTTCCCTAGGGTGCTGTTTGTGTCATGTTGTGTCCCTGAGGCTTAGAACTAGCATGAGCCTTACTGGGTCCTGGGGTACAGTATGTGGTCTTAGTTTCAGTTTCATATTTCTACTCAATTATAATTGTGTTTTTTTTTTTTTTAAATTGAGTTTGCGAATTGGCGAAGAAGGCCCGTATTTCAATTGAATGTCTTATGATTTACCGACAACCACTGAAAAAAAATGGAAAATTGTGAATCTAGAAACCTGGACAGGTTATAAAATATAATAAAATAATGTGATTACGACCTGATGACTCTGATTCTCTACTGCGCCTGTAAATTAGGGCTGTCAAGCTGTCAGATGTGATTTTGCGGCGCAGTGGACATGGGGGGGTGGGGGGCGGTAAACGCTGGTCTCTACGCCATTCAAATGCATCTTCAGCTGTATTTTTAGCATAACTGTCACCATTAGCATTTTTTAACAAAATAATTTAGATAAGCATGGCTTCCCAAAAAGAAAATCAGCCTTTTTTCTTTTCCAATATTTTACTACTATAAGCCTTGGAAAGCTGGTGCAAAATCCATTGCAAAGCTTGTGTGTTTTCCTTGTATCCTTGCACATGGCTGATTAATTAAAATCAGAGTCTGGAGAGAACTCATGGCCAAGCTTTTTCAGGTGCAAATCATTTGCCATTTGGGCTTTTTTCTGCCTGTAGCTTGTGTTTAAATCCACACCCCGTGTAGAGTAAGGAGGTGTTCACTGGGAGGTGTCACTCTGTCACTGGGAATTCACACGCACATACGCTTACCACCACTTAGGGGAAGTCAGTAGTTCACCTGAATGTGGCCGGAAAAGCGAAGCGCTTGGAATCGGATAACGCTAAATTGCAGGCGGACAAAACCTAGACTGCATTTGAACGCACAACCCAGGAGATGGGCGGTGCCAGTGCCCACCATTACTGGAATTGTTGTTTTTAAATCGTTCCCAAATGCAAAACAAAGAAGTGCTTAAAACAATAGCGTTTGTTACTTTGTGATTCAGACGTATCGAAATAGTTTCTGTGCGGATTAAAACATCTGTTTTTTTTCCCTAGGAATAGAGTTTTGTGACAAAAAAGCAGTGCGTATTTACTCATGAGAGCCATGCAGCTGGAAGTGATGAATTCCAATTTGAAATGTTCCATTAGGGTGTCGGGTTTCCGAAGGTCATTCCGTGCAGTGTGAAGACTTGCGATATCCATTCCAGTTCCATGAAAATGTTTCTGATGTAGCCATGTGGAGGAATCTCACGCACGCGCTTGGCCATCTTCTAGTTTTGCTCAACTAGTATCAAAGAAGTATTTCATTAAAAATGCGGCACTTTCTAAACTTCTTAAACCAGCTTATATTCATCCAGACCGTCAGAATTGAGGTTCTCGCTTGTCTACTTTGGTTTTAGTGGAAGTTTTTTGCTTAGTATTTAGCTCCTTTCGAGGTTGAAACCGAAAACGTCACGGTGAAAGAGACGGTATTATGAAGCTATCGCTGATGGAAAGTGGCCTGTCGAGCTCCTGTGACTTAAACCTCATTAAATTATACACAGGGCTGTCGGCAACAATTAACGTCATTATGACAGTGATGTAACGTATTATTGCTTGCAGAAAATGAAAGAAACATCTCCATATCTCCACATGCGTGCTCACTCTTGTGTATAATCACTAAATGCCCCCTACGGCAGTGTCCTTGAAACTGATTTAAAAAGCAGAGCTTCATGTCTAGGAAAAGTAGATTTAGGGAGCTGTAAACAGTTGTGTAACGGGCTCTGATATGATTTTCACAATGTAATTAGACTTTGGAAGATTTAAAGCCATGATCACTTGATATATTTTCCAAACAAGACTTTGGAGACAATCTTATGCACTGAGGACATTGTACAAATGTTTGAAATATGGTCTTTTCCTTACAAGAGAAAACGGTATGGTGAATTGCAAGATTTTTCATGTCACCAGTATTAAGAGGGTGTTTTTTTGTGAAGCTGGGCTGTGTACGTGGTGACTGGCATATTTTCTGCATTTTTTTTTAAGCTATGAAGTCACTTTTTATAGGGACTTACTCAAAGACCCTAAGCTGGGCTGGACGTATTAACTCACTTCCTTCATGTTCTATGATTTGATGATGACCGCATTCCACTTTGCTGAATGTTCGTGCCTCACTCCAGGACATTAAGACAAATAAGGAAATGGAGAGAGAAGGATTGATGGTGCAGCCTTCACACAACACCAGCAGACACCTAAAAGAAGCCAGATGCTGGGTGTTTGCCTCTAGTGGCAGGTCTGCTTGGTGCCCTGGTCCGTTAACAGGAAGTGGAGTTTGGTGAGCCAGCTCACGCAAATGTACATGGAAAGTCTACGCGAGGTCACAGTGTGCAGAGCCGCTGTGTTTCGGGTTATGCTGTGGGTTTTTTTTTCGGTGGCATTCAGCCATATGTTCCATCTACCTTGTGGTGGACATCTTGAGACTCATTAGAGTGGATGCCTCTCAGATGTTTTGGAGCCTGTAATATAATCTTTGGAAAACAGCCCAAACAATCATGTTGCCACTGTTTCTTGTAAATGACATTTAGGATAAGTATCAAAGACCAGGTGGTTATCATTTTTATTTCTTTTTTGGCGTCTTTTTTTAAACCGGGTTGGAACACCTTAAAAAAATAATGAATAGGCTCACTACTCATCAAAAAAAACATTGAGAAGCACAATTTTTTTGGCTTGCAATATTCTCCAAGTTGCCCTCTAATTGTAAGGATAGGAAAACACAAGCAAATCTAGCAAAGAATGTGAATTTTTTTTTTGGCAGGATAGCTGGCCCTTTGGTGGAGCAGTTACTGGTTCATTATTAATTATCTACGCATCCTGGCTTTCGCTCCAAATTAAGTGTGTGTCATTTTTGCCATGACTTGAAGTACTATTACTGCTTTCCATTTTTCTTCCTTGACGTTGGGCGCGCTTGACGTTCTGAAGAGTTATTTTTTATTCTTCTCAGGCCAGTCTTTCTGTTGTTAACCCGTCCATTTTTGGAAAGGGGCGTAATCGTTACCTGATGATCAGACACTTCTTAATATCCAACCATTTTCCATTGCAGGGTCATTATGAGTCTGGGGGTGGGAGTGGAGTCCTTGGGGGAAAGAGTGGGGGGGTGGGTGGGTTACAGCTTTGGAGGCGCTAAACCAGCCCACCATTCCTGTTCCATGACAGTTTTCCTAATAATGGTGATATGTGTCATCCTCTCTGTAGATTATGGAGGAAACGAAAACTCAGATAGCATGGCCATCAAAGCTGAAGATCGGCGCCAAGTCCAAGAAAGGTAAGTGTGGGTTTCCCATTTCGCTATCCACCATCGGCACGCGCATACTCCACTGACGTACAGGCGCTTGTCCGTCTCCTTTCTGATCTTTTCTGCTCCATCTGTGATACATTTAAGTTCTTTGCGTGTCAGCTTATTTATTAATGTAATTTTACGTAAGCTAGAGGGCATTGTCGATTTTAAATTTGGTATGTGTGTTCATGTTCCTATTGATTTGATGTTATTATTGACCAATAAAACCAAGATGATGATAATATTTTTTTGGGGGAGGGGCATCTAGTCTGCTTTTACAGTGGTGTAAAAGCTGTTAGAGGCATTTTAATGTTAATGGAGTCTGAAAGCTAAAGGTCATTTGATTGAGTTTACTTGGCTTGTCAGCAGTGTTTATGTGCTGGTTCTTTCCAGCCTCGCGCGGACGGCTGTTTCACCGGGCCCCTCCCATACCCCGTGGGGATGTTAGTGCACCTCGTTGCTGCCAGGTGGTCTTAAATAACGCGCCAAACCGGTGCTGGCCTGACCCTTCCTGGCAGCACCGTCTGAGAGCACTTTGATTGTTCCAGGCGTGTTTATTTCAGTGTAATGTCGTGCCACTCTCCACTGAGCCATTCGCTTGGGATTTCTATGTATGTCGAAACATTCATTCGAAAGAAAAATGTAAATTCCTCAGTATTTATAGTCTTTTGTAAAGAATATCCTTCACTTTTCATCGCTTAGTGAAGTGATAGTGGATAAGTGCTTGATAACCTTGGTTTAGATACTTTATTTGAGAGACCAGCACAGAATAATTGCAAAATACATATACACTTTTACTGTGCTACTGTGGGCCTTCTATTAAGTGTGCCTTCTATTGCAGACAACACTATATTTAGGCGCTGTCATGCAGCATTAATTCATAATGACAGCAAGAGCTGTAAAGTCTAGATCACTTTGAAGAGTGAGCATGATCTAAGGTCTCAAGTTCACGTTCACTGCAAAGTTGTGTGCACGCAGTTGGCTCTCGGGGGTCAGAGGTTATTTAAATTCCAGCATGCTGGTGAATGCATGTGTGTGTGTCTGTGTTGGCAAATGGCCTTAAGCCGTGCGTAAACAGAGGAGCGTTGCGTAATTGCTTTTGGTTATCTTATGAGCGTACATCCCAAACATTTCTGCTAATTAAGTATGGGAGATTTCTTCATTGTTGTGACATACAGGGACCCGCATACACTGCATAGCTTGGAGTGAGTGTTTTCCTTTGCTCTTAATCACCGCAGTCAACGCACAGCACTGCTTAGTGTTACGGTATGTCAGCATCGGTCAGGGTTAGAACAAGAGCAGCTGGCAAGCTATTGGATTTCTTCTTTAGGAGTAGTTGAGTTTTGAAGCACCCCTGTTGATGCTAGATGTCCCTTATTCCTTATTGAATGGAATGTCTAATGAAAGCATTTTTTTGCTCCTATGTTAATAATAACCTGATCTAATGACACCGCAAATTGTTTTTTGCGATGTAGAGTTTAAATACCTCACATACTAACCAGGTACGTATCACTTTGCAACACTACCGTTGCATGTGACATGTCTCTGCACGTTTGAGAGTTCTTGGCTTTTTCTTAATTAGCATAAGGAACCGTTATAACTTGATTTTTTATTTTTGTCAGCAACTTGTTTGATGAAAAGCTTTCAGAAAACTTTTCCACAACTTAAATAACAGCAGGCAAATAATGGAGAGATCAGCTGCCATATAATCCTCGATGGTCTCCGTGAGATTAGGTGGACTGTGAAATGAGCTGGGCTGCATCGGTTGATTCGCTGAGTCATGTTGTGTTTGTAGTCCGTCAGTATCACCTTTGGTGTCATTGATATTGCATGTTGGTCTGAAACTTGGCCACCCTGTAGTTAAATGGGAACCATTCCCACTGATGTCAAAGGGGCATGGGGAAGTTTCTCCCAGCTTTTTGCAGTCTTCTCAAAGTCTGCCCTCTAATCTGATCCATCAGCAGCTGCCTGCACAGGCTTGATAGGATGGGACCCCCACTCTTAAAACGAACAGACATTAACAGCTTGAGGAGGTCACAGAGGGCTCAGTAAACCTGGACACGACAATAATAAAGATATGAATATTTTAGCAGGTATTTTTCGGTGTCTGAATTTTACCTATGGACTTCCATCCATGTAATTTATTTACGGCATCAAGAAAATCCAAGGAATCCGGCTGACTAAGATCCAAAGACGTTCTATTACCTGCCACCTCAGCTGATTGTAGACCGTGAGTTATATGACGCGTAAACTCATCTAATGTCACTCCTACAATCCCCCGGCAAATTCAGCACTGACGAGTAGCGAGTGGCTTCTGCAGAACTCTGGCACGTCCTTTGATTTGCCCGTTCTCTGGATAATCAAGCGGGGAGCTTATTTAGGCACGTCCTTTGAAATAAACGCGCGTCCCTCTTCAGGGCGATCAGCTTCGCTTGTCATCCCTCAGCCTTTTATGCTGTGTTTATCTATTTCCGCTCCCCTTTCAATCAGAAAAGCTTTTCACTTCTCTTGGCGGGTGAAGATGAGAGGTGGTGGAGGGATGTAACACCTGGTGATAAATAACTGAATGTTAATAAGATTAGAATGTTTATCGCACAGCAATGCAGTAATACGGGAGATTGTGTCAAACTGCTGTGTCCTGGACTTAGTGTGCAGTCTAAGCATGCAAGGGCCAAACTATTGTCTTTTCTTCTTTAAATATTACAATTAAGAATGTTTTAATTGAGTGGAAATCTCAGTTGATTGGAAATTCTAATTGTGGAAATTTCACATTCCGTGAGCTTTACTGACTTATTAGTCCATAAGATAATTGTGGCCACTAGTTACGTTACTGCAGGATGGACTTGGGGCCTTGGGTATGCATCATAGAAAGTTGTGAAATACAGCAAACTTACCTATCAAATATGGATGAAATGCATATCCTGTTTAGGTTATATCTTTAAATAAAGAAAGAACTTGTTTTAAAAGTATTAGAGCACTTGTATTATAATTGTAAGGAAAATTTGGTTTTTTTATATTATAGTATAATGTATTGGTGGGGGACCTGTCGGTGTTCTACTTATACAATGTGGACTAATAAGAGATGTGGACTAGTTACAAGTGACCAGTTATCTGACATCGTGTCCTTATCACTATTCCTAATTCACTGACCAATTTACTGAA
>JAODKN010000042.1:10363840-10389854 GCA_026774425.1 Petrocephalus zakoni
TCTTGGACAGTTTTTTGACTGTTTTTGTGTAAATCTGACTTTGCGAGGCTACAGAGGCCGGGGCGATGGCCGCAGGCTCACAGCACTACTGGGCTCAGTCCACCATCCTGTAAGCTGTGCGTTTGCAAGCTCTATAGGATGTAGTTTAAGAATGTGGGCTGGAGGGGTTAGTTTCACTAGTTCCTAGGAATGCTGGGTGGACTGAGTGTGCAGTAAGCACCTCTGCCTCCATCTGTTTAGTTTAATGTATGGCAAATAAAGTTTCATTTGATTTGTTACATTTCAGTTTCATTCAATTTTGTTTTATTTCATTTCATTTCAATTTACCCATGTTACTATGGTAGATCATATTCATATTTCTGTCGTAATATATTATAATATACCTTAACATTTAATTACTGGTAATCACTTTTTTATCCAAGTCACCTAATGTGCTTCCATAGAGCTTTTCCCCGAAACTGAACTGATAAGCTTCTGGTTAATGTGCATACCCAGTACTCTGACTACCTTTTGAGTTCCCAATTCACCCATTTCATGCTGCTTATCCAGCAGAGGGCCCCGGTGTAGATTCCACGATGGTTAAGGCACTTACTTTTATTTCTGTGTTACTAATGGGTCCTGCCCCAGTCCTCTGTCGAGTTTGGCTAGAGGAGTGGTGCCGTCTCGAGTGAGAGGAACTTGCAGATGATGCTGGCCACTCCACCCCCTGCTGGGCGCGGTGTTTCCGACCTCAGCGGAGCCAGCCCGCTGTCTGACGCTGCTTAGACTTGAGAGAGTGCCCACCTTCCCTCCCGTGCAAACCGCAGTGAATTGGCACGCTCCCTCTCCAGCCAGGCATGGCATTTCCTAAGCAGCACCGGTCTGTAGGGGGCGGGCCGGTCCGTATCCCCATCCCTCAGCCCAAACGTCTCCCTCACTGATTATTATATCAATTGTCTATTATTAAAATAGCCACATTGCCGTTGAGCGCTTCAGCAAGGCCCTTAGCTGTGCATAAAATGTACCAGGGCATTGGGTAGTACATATATATATTAGTGTACAATATATTTGTCTGTCTCAAAAGAGGAGCAAGGGATATGTGAAAAGAGGCATTCTGATGTACTTAGGGAATTGACGGATGGCTTCCTATCATTATCGTTTTTTGATTAATTCAGTACATGTTTGTGATTCAGCGGCCCTGGGTCTCACTGATTTGACAATTAATTCTAATTGTCTTTTTTGAACATGATTACCCTAATAGACAACTATGTAAAAAGTCACTGATTATCGGTGGCATACTCCGTCAACATTCAGCTTAACCGGCCAAGGTCAGCGAGGTCGTGGGAGGGGCTAATGTGGCAGCGGGTTTCGCATGCTCCAGATTTATGCAGCCGACGTGCAGTTAAGCCCCCGGCTCAAGGTTAGGAAGAGCCTGGCAAAGAGCTGAGGGCTCTGGGGGATGCCGGGGGATGGAGTCACGCGGGAGGAAGTGGTGCGGCACAAAGACGCAGTGTTACACTCCAGCAGGTGATGGGCGGGACTCGCGGTGGGAAACCTGTCAGCCATAGGCGCCATATTGGTTCCGGATTTATCGCGTCACATTTAACACCCCTGCGGTGTTAAATGTCTGATGTTTGCGTGTTAAACTTATAAAACGTCGACGTGATGAACTGACTTTCCATGTACTGATTGAACAGCGTCGCATATTAACATTAACGCTGTTACTTTATCTGTGCTTGATGTCGTTCCGTGGTGAAGGTAAGGCAGACCGAGTATATTATAAGACAATGTTTCTGTTTTGCGGGGTTGGGGTATTTAATGAGTTTTGCTGTGTTATTAGTTGAAGAGCAAATTTTACCAGTCCACGGGATACATTTTCGAGAATTTTTTGTGGACTTAGTGAGTTTTGGTAGTCTAACAAAGGTTCATCGTTGGATTAAATGAGGCCTGAGTGAGTTTTGGGTCCTGGTACTGTAACATATGATGAGGAAGTCTGACTCAAAAACAACAAAATACAAAATTTGCTCTTCGATTCTGATGTGAGTCCCTGTGAGCTGTGTGTGTCTGATGCAGATTATTCCCTGTCTTTCAACCGTTTTAAGATCCTCACATCAAAGTCTGCGGCAAGAAGGACAACGTCAAGGAGGCGAAGGAGAAGATCATGTCTGTTCTGGACACAAAAGTAAGCTTGCCCCCCCCCCCCCACCCCCACCGGGACTTGGCTCGGCCCAGTCTGCTCCTTCCTCCCACCTGTTCTGGATTTGACTCACACGGATTGGAGGAAGTGCAGTGTGTGTTAGCCCCCTACCCCCATTTTCCCCGTTCAAACAGACCTCATGGATGCCACATGTACCACCCACCATGCAAATAGGTCTGACCCTTTCAAACTACACACAGGTTGCGTAACTGTTGTAATGTTCCTTACCCCAGCCTTACCATATACACAAGTTACAGCACCCCCTCCACCTAAACAGGACCTGTTGTACGAGGTGGGGGCCATAAGAGAAGCCATAATTCATGCAGAGGGCTGACTTTGCCATTAACCAATGAGATTTTTTTTTATTCACTAGAAATCCACCACCTCCGTCCTGATTGCTCTTTACCATGCTCTGGAGGGGTCTCATCTATACCTATCGGAGGAGTTTTAAGTGTGATTGTAATGTTGCTAAATCCTCATTAAGCAACCATGCTGGGAAGGATGCCACAGACAAATGAAATGAACTAAGTGGAAAAGTTACAACACGTTTACAGCACATTTAAGAAAACATGGGATCAATTCTCGGGGGGGGGGGGAGCTGGTGGTTTTAAAATACTTTAACCTGTAACTGAAGCTTTTCTTGGTACCAGCAAATATAGTTTCCCAATTAAAAGTCAAATTAATTAATTGTTTAAGGAATCTCGCTACTGGATATTCCAGGGCTGCTTTCAATGCCGGGGTAATGATAGGGTGTTGGACCTGCTGACCTATTGGACAGCCGCCCACAGGTATGGAAAAACAGATTTTAAAATGCCCCAGGATTACGGAGCGCCATTTAATTAGTGGACTAACCCCCCACGGTACGAGGGTGGATCCCGTCCACGGTCTCCAGCGGGTGGGAACTGGTTTACGAGGCCGGGGCGGGGCGCCGGTGGTCCGTGTGACGGATGTGTATTAGTTCAAGCCTTGTGAGCTTCATCCACTAATCTGAGCCGAAAATGTCGCTACTCACATGAAGCGTTTAATAACTGCACAGGAAGCGTGTGTTGGATAACTATAAAATAAATAGTTTGTCTCTGAGCCAATGCTCTTGTAAATTATGAGTAAAGTATGAGTAAAAAAAAATGTGTTTTAGCAACAAAAAAGCTCCACGAGTGTGTGTGTGTGTGTGTGTCTGCCTACATTTATACTTAACTTTGCTGGTACAATTTTTAATTTTGTATTTCTTTATTTTTATTTACGTCCTCCTTCTCAAAATGTTCTAATACAATAAAAACACCAAAGTGAAAAATCCTCGATAATTTACCATTCCACAGCTGAGAAAACATATACTCCAAAAGAGTGTACTTCAAACGGCATGTTTTTAACTAAGATGAATAATTAAATTGAAAACCTAAACCCTTGACAGCTGTTAAATTGCAGTGCCTCAAATGAAAAGTGATGGCTGGCTGGATGTGCAGTGTGAACTCGGGGACAGGTCATAGAAACGCCAGCGATGACTCTTCCAAAGTTGTGCCACCGTTCTTAAGGATCCAGATGGTTCATAACAACTGGGTTCCACTGTGTAAGTTCTTGGTCAGAATCTGCAAGACCTCGAAAAGCTCTCCAGGGCCACCAGATAAGTGAAGTGTCCCTGTGCTCGGACCCACAGATTGGCTCTGAGCTGTGTGTGTGTGTGTGGGTGGGTTTGCATAGATCATATTTGAGGACCAAAATCTGGAAAATCTGGAAAAAAAAATCTGAAATGTTTGGATGACCTAAATTTTTTAGAAATCTCTGAATGCAACCAAAAAACTAAAAACTAAAAAGTCTTGAATTTGGGTTGGTTACTTATGGTTAAGGTTAGGGCTGGGTTGGGGTTAAGGGTGTCGTAATTTAGGGTTTTTCCCATACAGATGAATGTATGGTCCCCATTTAGATAGGTATGTGAGTCTGTGTGTGTGTGTGTTTGTGTCTCAAAGGAGAGCACGATGGGAAATGCAAAAACCATTCCAATGTACTCCTGCAATAGCAAATAAAGGATAATTTAATTTAATCTTTCATTTCATTTTTCATTTCATATGCGCTCATGGCAGCTTCAAGGAGACCCGCTGACCTCCCTGTCCCGTCTTTTTCCTTTATAGAGCAACCGTGTGACCCTGAAGATGGACGTGTCGCACACGGAGCACTCCCATGTCATCGGCAAGGGCGGCAGCAACATCAAGAAAGTCATGGAGGACACTGGATGCCACATCCACTTCCCCGACTCGAACCGCAACAACCAGGCAGAGAAGAGCAATCAGGTTGGTGTTCATCCTAGAGAATTATGGGGAATTATGTGTCTGCGCAAGTAGGCCTGTCGCAATAAACGATAAATCAATTAATTGCACAATAATTAAAATGAGGTCGATAATTTTTCCGGCCGCAATAATATTCATTTGCATGCTTGTTTTCCTCCTGTCTCTCTCTACCAAATGGGAATATCGGCTCTTTTTAGCGATCCGGCTCATTTGGCTCAGCTCACCGAGAAGAGCCGGCTCTTTCGGCTCCTAAAGGGCTCTTTAAAAAAAAAATGCCCCTCTCTTCGTTTAACCTGATTTGAGCTTGTTAAAAAGAAGACGCCATATCGTGGGCGGGCTTTTTCGGAAGAGAACGTGTTCTGGTCACTGTCGTTCTTAATGTCTAGGCACCTCAAAAACCCGGACAATTCTATAAACATTAATAAAACGGCTTTTGAACAGGAGCCGGCTCCCATTGTTCACTAAAAAGAGTCGGCTCAAAGAGTGATTGTATGGCGCATGCGCAGTAATCACTAGGGCTTCAGATGCCCGGCGAAGCATTTGGCTGGACGCCAGCTTTTCGGTACAATACGGACTTTTGCTTACGCCCACACCTGTTTTTATTCATGAGTGTTTTGTTGTTTTGGTTGTTTTGTTTATTTATTTTGGATATGAAAATGTCTTCCAGTCCCAGTGTTAAATGTTCTTATCGCAATAATTCCTGGGACATTTTATCGCCCAGCAAAATTTGTTAATGTGACAGGCCTATGCGCATGTATGTCTGTGTACGCATACATGCATCTGCAAAAATTTTGATTCCTACATATATAAACATTTTGCAAAATAAATTGATTTAAGTTTATTGTCACTTTGTCATTTCATGCATTCTGTAGCGCAAGAGAGAGCTTGATATTGGGGGGGCATGATTAAATTTAAATTTCAACTATTTATTGGGGGGAGGAATGAACCCAAATGAAATTTTCTTAAGACTCTGCACCCATTGAACAAATCTGGGTAAAGCTTTACATAAACTGCACCTTTATAGAGCATTCATAAAACATTCCTTGGCAGCATGTAAGTATACCTCAACATCTTAGTGTACCTTAACAGTTTTAATATACATTATTAATGAACTTTATATGATTATAATGTTTGTTAATGTATATTACAGCTGTCCTGTCTTGTTCATTGAAAGCATATTATGAATGCAATGCTTTAAGACATTTTAAAGTATACTTACATATTGTTTAGAAGAAAGAAAAATGTTCTATGATTGCCTTCTAAATGCATTATGAAGGTGCATGCATATGAATGCATAATTAATGTGCAGTCAATGTAAAGCATTGCCCAAAATTGTTTCTGTAGAGCATCAGACAGCTAGAACAAAGAACAGCTAAACAATGAACACTGAACAATAAAATTTGGATCCAAAAAAAATACACTACAGCACACAGCAATGACAGTGCAAGTAGGTACAAGTGTATTTACAAATAAGAAAATGAATAGGTAAGTTTGCAGATGTGCAGGGGATGTTTAACTTCAAAAAGTGTAGTTTTTGTTCCTAAAATTTTAGCCTGGCACTCAGAGTATTTAGAAAACGCTGTGATATCTGGGTACAGTCAGCGGGGGAGGACAATCCATACCCCAGGCAGGCCGCGTAGCGGGATGTAGAGCAACACAAGTGGTGTTTCAAGCTTTGATGAAGTGGTGAACGTTCATATCAAGGAATGCCTGGAACTTCTATGCCCTGCACCCCCTTCGGCCGAGAGAGCTAGCATACAAAATAGCGGCAGCCCTGACTGACAAAGCAAAATGCTTAGAGCAAAACCGATAAAGAGATGGTTGGTACCAGTCGGTCCTACTACACCAACAAAGTAAAAAAAAACTTTTTGTACTTAAGCCTGATGATAAGAAGTTGGCCTGGACCATTTCCAGTGAAGCCAGTGCGTGATTTTTACGATTTCATTTGGAAGGTCACATGAAAATAGAATGGTTTGTAAGGACCAAAGACTGAATAATATTCAAAAGAGGATTTGATGTGCCCGTGTCGTTATTCTTTGTCTTTTTCGACAGCTGATGGTCACGATGCCATTTTACTCGTAGATAAAATGTCGTCATATGGCAGAAATGCTTCTCTCCTGCCTCGCATTGATCTATTGCCTCACACACAATACATGCTGGGAATGGATGGGGGAGATCGAAAAACCATGTCGCTCTGTGGCCACAGCTGATCCACTATGGAAAAACGCCGGAGTTGGAAGCGTACCGACGGGCCTTTGTGTAATCGGTAATTTGTTTCAGGTGTACATGGTAGAGAAGGAATTGCGATGGAAAGAGAATGGAAGAAAGGATTTGAAAATGATGAGGCTGTCATTCACAGTGTGTGTCCTGGCATGTGTGTGTACTGTGTGGTGCTTATGTGTGGAATACTTGTTGTACAGGGTAATGTGCATGTGTGTGCATGTCAGGGTTGGTACGTGAGTGTGTGTGTGTGGTGTTACATAAGGAATACTGTGATTCGGAGGATGCTGTATGTGTGTGTTTGGGTGGGTTTGATTAGATCACTTTTGAGGACCAAAATGTCACCAAAATGTGGTAAAACCTGAAACTTCCTTACTTTTGGGGACATCTTTTCAGGTCCCCATTTGGATGACCTCAATTTTATAAAAATCTGCGAATGCAATCAAAAAACAAAAAATGCCAAAAGTCTTGTGTTTGGGTTGGTTACTTATGGTTAAGGTAAGGGCTGGGTAGGGGTTAAGGGTGTTGCGATTGGGACTAGGGTTTTTCCCATAGAAATAAATGGAAGGTCCCCTCTTAGATAGGTACGTGAGTCTGTGTGTGTGTGTGTGTGTGTGTGTGTGGTGTTATATAAGGGATACTGTGGTGGTAGAGAATGCTGAGCTTGTGTGTCTGTCGGAGAGAGAGAGTTTATGAAGTTCATTTCCCATTCCTTTTCCACAGGTGTCCATAGCAGGCCAGCCAGGAGGTGTGGAAGCCGCCAGGTCCAGGATCAGGGTAATAAGCTCCCTCCCATCTCCACACAAGGCCTACCCTGTGAGGGCCTACCTAGTGCAGGCCTATCGCCTGCAGATTCGTCAGGGCACTGTCATCTGCTGGCCGCTTTCCAGAGGTGTCTCAGGTCGGCAGGCGCATTTGGGGGAGGGTCTCAGAGGCAACCAGGGGTGATGGGGTTATCTCCTAGGGGTTACCCCAAAGGAGCTGGACATGTTCATTTATTTTATTTTTATGCCGTTTTCCCAGTCGCGTCTCCTGGTCTGGCATCACCGTGGTTACGGTGATCTGCCGTCGCTGTGCAGCTGGTGTAAACGATGCTCATTTGGCATTAGTCATCCGGTCTATTAGTGTCCAGCTCTTGTCTATGGGCTCCCAGTGTGGAGGCTCGTGAAAGGGCTCCGATTCTCATAAGTAATGATTTACTCAGTCTTTCTCTCTTTTTAGTGATTATGGTAAAAAAAAAAAGGGCACACATCGACCGTACGTTTCTCGGCATCTACTTGAAACTCTGCTAATCAAACTGAGTCAAATTCGGGGAACATTGTTTGGTCTGAGCTTAAAGGCAGAGTGTATTTGACATTCGAGTCAACCTTGTAAAGTTCTCCGGCTGAGACGGAGCCCGGGATCCCGACGGTATTCATTTGATGGGGAACACATGGCGCCGATCGGAGGAGCCGTTTAAAAACAATATAAGCCGTGGAGTCATGGTATCCCGGGTCGGGTGGGCGTCGCCCTCCACTCTTCCGCCGCTCGGCTCCATCCAGACGCTCCTAGTGTTTCACCGGCACCAGAACTCCTAACACGTGCTTCCTCTCCAAGGGCACCAAGAAAAACACGGCGCCACGCACCCCACAATTCTCCATATTTGCACAGGCTACGAAGACGTAATTAGCACTGCCCTTTTTACCCGAAAGTACGGGGGAGCCCCCGACTACTACGCCGTTGTTTATGAAGCGATTTGTAAAATAAGCCCCGAAAACCACACCGTCTCACCCTTTCTCCAAAACACACAGAGCGGTACGGATCTAAGGCCCCTCCCCTCTTATACTCTAGCCCCGCCTACAGCCTCCATTTTCACTTTAATGGGAGCGCGCACTGGGATACATTCCTTCGCCCCCACGTGGTCCCCATCGTGGGCTCTGCAGGACCAGTAATCAAACCCAGCATATTTCCGAAAAAAAAAACAGCCTCATTTTCAGTTCCGTCGTCTTTTGTGTATTCGCCGAAGTGACCCCAGAAGTTAATGGCCCTTGTAAATAAAAGAATATTTACCTGAAAAACTGGGTTTGGCTTGGTGTTGATGGATTTGCACTGGCAGCAGTGAGAGTTGCCACCTTCGAAAAAAGATTCACCCCGTGCACCAAGGAGGCACTCTGAAGCCTCGCTCCTCGCTGGGTGTCCGTGAATTTCCGCTTTGCCTCTGCTCACGAACACATGTGGTTACCACCTTCCCCCACGCCCAGGGGAGAGAGCTGAACCATGAGGTTTTTTATAGGGTTTTTTTCTTTTAAAGCTTGGCTTCAGCCATTCAGCTGGGTCCTTTTTTGGAAGAAGGCGCTCACCTCGTCCCCCTTTGTTCAGGATTTTTAACAGTGACACCTAGTGGGTATATGAGGAAAGTATTCAATGGTCACTAGATACATATGTAAATACGCAACTTCCACGTATATAAATACAGGCCGCGATCGTACAAAATGCAAAATTGAATTGCAAAAAATGCAATTCATCACTAACAGAGTCACTTCCATTGAGGTTATCTATTACCTGTTAAATGTACATGTGTTACTCTGACAAGAGGCCCGGGCATGCCAGGTTACCATGGAGACGCAGGCTAATTTTCACATGCGCTACCTGCTCGCATTAATACTCCATTTCCCGGTGTTTCTGCTCCTGCCTCTACATGTGATCACAGCGGTGTGGCAAAATGAGAAAAGTAACGGCACCTTCGTGGCGATGTTTAAAGGTACAGGGCAGCACTTTAAAGCTGCATTCGGCACTGTAGCATCTGTCTAGGGTTTCTTTCAGGTTCCTCTGTCTCTATGGATTGCCTGTAGTATATGAAGCTATGTGTCCCGTGAACTAACATTATTGCACTTTCAGTTAAGTCCAGAATCTAGCAATGTGCTGAATCTCCCGTTCACATATATTTAAAAAAATGTGTTTATAATTATATCCAATTTTCCCATTACACTGAGTAAAAACATGCTGGCATGTTCTCCATGTGTCCGAGCTAAGATGCATATTGGTGGTGCAAGTCACACTTGATTCTTTCCCAGATTATCGGTTTAAAAATTAGCCACACATTCTGTTCAGGGTGAGTTTTCATTCCTTTGGCCTGAGTCAGAACGGGAAATATTTTGCTGGTCTAGTTAATATGTTGTGTATGTAAATAGGGGGAGGGGGAAGAAAACCTTTTTATGCAACTTATTTCCTTAGTTGCTCAAGTGTAAAATAAGAAACAAGCGTTTAGGCTGCCTTTGCAGAAGGAATACAAACACATCGTGACGTTCCGCAACAAAATGTCTAGAGTAGCTGCAGAGCAGAAGTTCTTTGCGATTTTTCGCTAACGTTGCACTTTTCGGTGTTTCTTTTACGCGGCCTTCTTGAAGGTGTTACAGGGAGTTGGGGGAAAAAACCTCTGCAATCCTCTGAAAGCGAAACTGCCTCTCAATTTGTACACGAAGCATTAAAGTCGGTTTTCGGCGACTGCGGGACAAACTGGGATACTATGTTTGTAGTGCACCTCCTAAAAATATGCTCAAATTATCATCTCCCCACAAATGTGAACATAAATGTAGGTTCTCAAACATGTGGGACTGATCATGGTTTAATTTTTGGTTACAGTAATTTATGTTGTTTACCATTTCTTGGCAGTGAGGTAACTAAGTGGTCCCCATCAGCGTGCGAGTGGGGCGCTGTGCCTCAAATGTTTTGCGCGGTCAGCTTTTTGATTAACAGGTTTTTTTTTTTTCTCCGATGACTGACGTGGCATTAGTGATTACTACTGCGATGTCATTTCCTTGCGAAAACCATGCATGGTGTTTGTCCCAGACTATAGCACACACACGTGGGTGCGATACTCGCTTGTTCACATGCAGTCACGTAGCGTGAGGGACATCTCTGGTACGATTACTGAGGTCTGCCGGCTGCATGGTCTGTATGAACAAGCTGCCAGGTTCTTCCTGCACTATCCAGGTCCAATAATAATAAACCCCAAAAAATGGGCAGGGCAGCACTCATGGCTTCTGGGTCCAAACCTGCATTTAATGATCATCTCTAGCTACAGACAGATTTACACCTTTGACAGATTTAGCTACTCACCTGCCTGCCAGCAAACCACCAAATTACTGGTTGGAGGTCATTTATAATTCACAGCTGTTTTAAATGTTACACAGGACTCATGCTTACAGCTGGACTTTAGAAAAACCTGCAGCGACATTCATTGTGCATTAAACGGTTGATTGTTGACAGAACTCGTCAGTGCAGGTCTCAGTTCCTGAGATGATTCAAGGTGATGATCTAAGGTGTGAGTCACGAGCTGATGAAGGGGTCTTGGGGGCTGATTCTTGCAAGTATTTCCGCTGCCCAGGAGCTGCTTCCTCTGGTGCTGATGTTCGAGCTGCCCATGATGGTCCAGCTGAACCCGGACCCCAGCTCGCCGGCCATCCAGCACATCTCGCAGACCTACAGCATCTCTGTATCCTTCAAGCAGCGTTCCAGGCTCTACGGCGCCACCGGTGTGGTCAGAGGCTCGCAGAACAACGCCGCAGCGGTCAAGGTGCGTCCTGGCCATGCCCATCCACGTGTCAGACCAGGACGGGGTCTGCTATAGATCACCCCCCTGCCCCATCATCGTATCATATGGATGATCCCGATAGATGGATAGATGGATGTTTGGTTTGTAGAGGATTGTGTTTGAGGGTGAAAATGGGCTCACAGCCTACAATCATTCTTGTAAATGACTAGTTCTAGGGCTTCTACCCGCCCCCCCCAGCCCCCCTCGCCCCCGTCTTTGGCCCGGCTGCTGCTGACAGCGGGGGAAGGCCGTAGCCACTCTTGGTTTTGCAGTATGCTCGGAATGTGGGGAGAGCCAGGGCGGGACGACAGACGCCAAGGCAGCCTCGACGGTGGCGAAGGGGGGAGCTCCTGCAGAGCCCTGCTTCTCATGTCCTTCATGGGGGGGGGCAAAGCCAGTCTTAGAGGCTTGGGCACACCGGGGACTCGCCGTGTCCAACTGCGGCACAAATCGCCAGGGTCCCTCCTTGGGTTCATCCGAGCCCAAAAACGCTTAGCGACGTGACATACTGGAGGTCCCTTTTGACACACCTGCGGTATCCTATGGGTAACACGTCTCCATGGGAACGCCCGGTCTGTCCTATCCATTGGGGCCAGGATCAAAGGCTGTGGTTCTGTGCCATCGAGTTGCTTTTCTCCCGATGTCAGTTAAGTTTTGAGCATCCTCATTTGTAATCGTATTTATTGTGTGTAATTTATACCTTAAATCTTACTTCTGATCTGTGTTTCGTGGCAATTTTGTGTTTAACAGAAGGACATGGAGAGCGAGATTTTCATTACATAGTGCATCTGACTGTTCACTTGGCTTATGGCAAACAAAGGGTGGATCTCGATGACCTCGGTCTTGACGCTCTTGCTTGCAGAGGGGCACAGCCTTGCTGCTGGAGCACCTGGCCGGCAGCCTGGCCAGCGCCATCTCTGTGAGCACCCAGCTGGACATCGCCCCCCAGCACCACCTCTTCATGATGGGCCGCAACGGCAGCAACGTCAAGCACATCATGCAGAAGACGGGGGCCCAGATCCACTTCCCCGACCCCAACAGCCCCCAGAAGAGGTCCACCGTCTACCTCCAGGGCACTATAGACTCGGTCTGCCTGGCACGGCAGTACCTCATGGTAAAGGCACTCTCATTCCGCCCCCGAAGCCATAACAGAGCCCTGCAATCCTCTGCTGGATCCTTTGTCTTGCGTGGTCCACCTCCAAACAGACGTGCTCCAAGCCAAAAATACTGGAAACTTTCAGAAAGGGGGGGGGGGGGAGGAAAAACATAAAAAAGAGACTGTGTAAACACAGGATCTTCGTCTGGAACACACAAGTTGAGAACATTCTCTGTGCTGTATGAAAACAAAGTAATTACGTTGTGGAGATTGTCTACTTCCCCACAGTTATTTATTCCTCACCCAGAAAGCGATCGGTCCGCGATCCCGGGGGCCGGCAGAGATCGTTTCATCCCACCACCACAAGCCGAATCCTGTGGCAAATTAGTATTCTGATGTGAATAAGGGAGACTGGGGTCATACCGCTTATATCTTGGCTCGAGAGCGATGTGCTGGCGGATCGGAGGGTGGCGCCGAGGTTGTGGCCCCGCGAGTGGCAAAAAAGAAACAGGCGTACTGTGAGTGCCAAAGAGAAATGGGGGTGGGTCCGCCCCGAACGTGATTAACTGTATTCTGGCCCGTACCGCACAAAATGATGGATTATCGCGGCGCAGCTCATGGCCAGCCATGCAGCGGGGGGCGTAACCGGGGAAGCTAGGGCTTGAGTATGATGCGGGCCGTCAGCTTCACATGCATGTCTGCATCTCCTCACAGGGCTGTCTGCCGCTGGTGCTGATGTTTGACATCAAGGAGGACGTGGAAGTGGATCCCCAGTGTATCACTTCCCTGATGGAGCAGCTTGACGTCTTCATCAGCATCAAACCCAAACCCAAGCAGCCCAGCAAGGTAACGCCCCCCACCCCCCACCCCGAAGCCGCAGTCACGCTCCTTTAACCAAGCGCGCGAGACTAGAAGCCTGTGTCCCAGCGACGGTCACGCCTCTGTCCGTGTGGCGGGTTTGTTGCTTTTCTGCGCTAATCCCGTGAGCCTCGGGCGGCGGTAACCAGTTAGACGCATCGCTGGCGTGAGCTGGGCGGCCCTGAGTGTGTGACTGAAGCTGCTGATTCAAGGCCCATGGGGGCCTGTGCTGTTATACGAGGTACTTAACCTCGCTGAATATGAGAACGGCGATGAAAACTGCCCTATTTGTGCAAGGACATCCAGGAAAATCAGGACCATAATAATAAAAAATACTTGGTGTAGTTTATTGATATAATTGACATGTTTAGTGAATTATCTGGAGAAGCTGAAAATCGCAAACCCTATTTCTTTTGTACGTGAACCAAATCCACGTTACAAATGTGGATTATCTGCTTTACGCTTTACAATTAAATTGATTCCATTGTGATTCAAAAGAGATGATGAAAATCACCTTTTAAGGTTAAACCTTTGCATTTTGCTATGCTTCTGTTCCTCGGCAGATGTCCTGCGGGTATTTATGCGGGTTAATTGCGTTGAGTCGGGGGTGTGCATTTATGGATTGTATATCTCACCACCTTCATCCCAAAAGACCGTTCCATGGAGCAGCGTCATGACGGAGTGCATCATCTCTGTTACAGCATCAGAGGAGGGTCCGCTCTCCCGGGCTCCGTTCTCCTGTGCCATCCATTAGGGAGCCTTCCACGATGTTGCGAAGCAGTTCTCAGATGAAGGAACTCACGAGCTGGCCTTTCAAATGGCCCCTTTACTTTAGTTTCCAAAATAATGATTGTTCTGAACTAGGATTCGCCAGTTCCGGTGATGGAGGGCCAGTCTGCAACACGGTCGGCAGATTTCCCTGCTCAAACACACCTTACTCACCTCACCAGTTACTTGTCAGGCTTAGTAGGTATGTTTGACTGACTGGCCCTCCAGGATCAGAGTCACGGAACCATGTTCTATAAGCTACGGATGGAAGTAGGTAAGGAAATAGTCCAAGTACCCAAACAGTATCCAGTAAAAAATAATATTCAATAATAGGTCCAGGTTGAAGTTAAACTGGAGTCATTCAGCAGTTGAAAGCATATTTATATTTTCCACTTTGTTCAGCCCCATGGGGACATTGGATAGTTGTCACATATCCCATTGGGTTCTTCATCAGGAGCACAGACACATGCAGGTTTGTGCACGTTTTGGCCTCAGAGAGCAGGGGCAGCCAGTATTCAGTACTCCCTGGAGCTACTGGACCCAATGGTGACATCACTGACTCGTCCCCGGGCTATGAACTAACAACCTTCCGATCGCAGGCACACAGACCTAACCTGCAGAATCATATAGGCTCCCTGTAGAGCTGCTAGGGTGCTTAACCCAGCGTCTCTGTGTCTCCTACACGGTGCCCCAGTCGGTGATTGTGAAAAGCGTGGAGAGGAACGCCCTGAGCATGTACGAGGCCAGGAAGTTCCTGCTGGGCCTGGAGAACAACGGCGTGTCGGCTCTCCCCGGCGGAGGTGGCGGCTGTGGGGCCGGGAGCCCCCCTGCGGTCATCTGCCCCGTGGGCCTTGACATTCTGGCCTCAGCGGGCCTGGGGCTCAGTGGCCTGGGTGAGGAGGATGACCCCGACCGTAACCCCAACCCTGCAGCTGAGCCGGTCTCCCAGGCGACCGGCTTCACCCTCCCGCCTCATGTCTCTGTTGGCGTTCCGCAAATGCCTTGCTTTAACTGCGACGGCTAAAGCACGTGGCTCTGGGCCATTTCCGGGTCCCCGTGAACCCGCTGCCCCCTAGGCGATACGTGTGCTACTGAATCCACAGCCCCCCGTGACTGCGGCAGCCTCTTCCAGATTGTAGCTTGCTGAGCCAAAGCAATCTGGGCCTTATTTTTAGACTTAAATGTGCATTTGCTGCCCGCAATCCAGAATTGAGTTTTATTTTTTGCGTATCTAACTGTGCGAATATGTTGAGTGAAAAGCTCAGAGCCGGTGACGATATGTATGTTCTCGGGGGGGGTTAAGTTGACATCGGCATGTGTGTTTATAAGGTCTCCTAGGTCCCACGGCCGCATCTTTGAGCGGTAGCTCCGCCCCCAACACGCTGCTGAATGCCCTGAACAGCTCGGTGAGCCCCCTGCATCCCCCCAGCACCGGAGGCCCCACCCTCGGCTCTGGAGGCCCCGCCCCCAGCCCGGTTTTGTGGCCCAGCTCACTCGCCAGCCCGTCCAGTGCTCCAGGTAAGAACGCGGTCATAGCGCCCAGCCTACCTGGAGACAGCACAGCAGAGGTGGGTAAATCCAGGTCAAAAGAGTTAAAAATTCAGACCAGGATTTGGTTTCAACCAATCACTTGAAGATTAAGAGTCTCAGTCACAGAGAGCTCAGCTAGTTGAAACAAAATCCTGGTCTGGATTGTTACTCTTTGGACCTGGATTACCCACCTCTGCTGCACAGTAAGGAGAGTGTGGCTGAGAGCAGCACAGGAACAGGAAGTTCCTGTCATGCATTCAAACAGCCAGTAAAGATGCACGGGAAGGTCACATGCCCAGCAGATGTTTTCGGAGCTGACCTGGTCCTCTACATGTACTCTAAGAGGCCCGGTGTTTGCCTCAGGCTTCTCGTCGCCGCTGATGATTCACCCGGCAACGCAGGCCACCCTCACAAGCATCCTCCTGTCCGGGGTTCAGGGCTACGCCCAGAGCGCCCCTTCCCCTCCCCCGGGGCTGGCCCCCATCGAGGTCAACGGGGTCGCCGACTGCGCCAAGGCGGCCGCCTCCCTCAACGGCCACGTGAAGGTACTCGCGCGGCGCCCGGCGTTCCGTGGGCCTCGTGTGTCGCCGCGGCTCCGATCGCTCTCCTTATTGTACTTCATCCAAGCGTTATTAGCGTAAGTGCCCTGATTTCGGGCCCAGGATGATTTTTTGAAAATGGGAAAGCTGGCAGTCTACACAGAGAAAGGGAGAAGCCCTGAGGCCCACAGCTGGGCTAAAGTCAGCTCACAGTGGGGTTAAACCAGGTCACAGCGGGTCAAAGTAAAACCATTGCGGGCCTGAGCCAGGTCCCAGTGGGCATACATCCAGTCATAACAGGTCTGAACCAGGTTTCAGTGGGCATACGTCCGTCAATAGCGGATCTAAACCAGGTCACACTGGGCACAAGTCCATGGATAGTGGGGGTCACACTGGGCATAGGTCCATCGATAGCGGGTCTAAACCAGATCACACTGGGCATAGGTCCATCGATAGCGGGTCTAAACCAGATCACACTGGGCATAGGTCCATCGATAGCGGGGCATACATCAAATCATAACTGGTCTAAACCAGCTCACAGTGGGCATACGTCCGTCAATAGAGGGTCTAAACCAGCTCACAGTGGCATTTGTCCAACCATAGTGGGTCTAAACCAAGTCCCTGTGGGCATGACTCGAACCATAGTGGGCCTAAACCAGCTCACAGTGGGTCTGAGTCCAACCGTAGCGGGTCTAAACAATCTCCCAGTGGCTTATGTCCAGGCCGGTTAAACCCTCTTACAGTGGGCCTAAGTCTGATAGTAGTGTGGCTAAATCTGATAATATTGTTGATAAACCAGGCTATTATGGGGTTAATCCAGTTCAGATTGGGCCAAGGTTTAGTCTTAGTGGACCTAAGCTACCTCACATTGAGCTGAATTCTGTGAAGTGAGATCGTAGCTGGAGTATTGCACACAATGTCTGTATAATAAGTACATGTGTGTAACATGGTGGATATGACAACAAACAGGACATATTTTAACAACTTCCTGCAATAGCTTTGCCCATCAGGAGAAACATCTGAGCCTCCTGCAGGGCCATCAAACTTTCCGTTACTTAGGAATAATCAGATGCAGTAATGTAGTCAATATGGGCCAGGTTAAATCCATCACTGGCTGTTCCCCATTACACCTTTCATAGTAATACTGTGTTTTTCTGCTACTCCTTTAATGACTCTCAGCCCTCAAGTCTCCTGGGAGAATCCCCCCCCCATTAGTAATGGCATACCTGTTACGGGGGCTACAGCTGGTTTTGTCTTAGTTATATAAACTTTGCAATGCTCAGGGAGATCACAAAAAGGCATCGGCTCACCAGCCTGGGAATATTTTAGGCGTGAATTTTTCTCTTGAAGAATTCGTGGAGAGAAAGTCCCCCCCTTTTTGCATGCTGTTATTCTGTTTGAGGTCACGATCATCTGACTCTCGTCTTTGTCCCGAGAGCTTGGAAAAACTGAGGGGGGGGGGAGGCCCCAAAGCCGGGCCGCGCTTCGCATCCGACAGCCCCAGGCCGCGGTAACCCATGCCTGTCTCCCTCCTTCCCCGTTCGCACTCAGCACCCGAGCTCTGTGTACGGCCGCATGTCGGCCTCCTCGCTGGCCGAGAAGGTGCGAAGCGCCAGCCACGGAGACCCCGTGAAGGATGCCGGGGGCCACTGTCCCGCTGAGTCTCTCTCGAGCAAGTCCAGCCCAGACGAAGGTACAGTCCCGTAAGAGAGAGCCAAGATTCTCTCCAAAGGTCTGCCGAAATGTCGGAGTGTTTATAAATGATCGCTTTTGGGTTGGGAGTGGCTGTTTTTTAATGAGAATATCAGTCAGACGTGGCTCAGCTCCGCCATCCCATCCCGCCGTGCGCTGCTTGTTTGACTTGGCTCTGCTAGTGTTAGATCGTCAGATGTTCAGGCGAGGAGTTAATCAAACGTGATGCATCGGAGAGCAGCCTGGCCAGCCAAGGTGGCCTACGCTAAATTCCTTCCCGCTGAGGCGAGGTTCCTGCCCTGCCCGTCATTGGTCATCGCATGTTAGAAACCGCACCAAAACGGCCACGCCCACTTTGCCTTCCAGGGTCCAATGACGCCTTCGTGGAGGTAGGCATGCCGAGGAGCCCCTCCCACTCTGCCAACAGCAGCGAGCTCAAGCAGATGCTGTCGTCCTGCAAGACGCCGTCCGCCGGCAAGCGGCAAGCCGTGGAGCTCCTGCAAGGCACCAAGAACTCCCACCTTCAGTACGTCTCCCTGCAGTCAGGCCTGCCGCCCGTTAGCTAAAGGTTTACATTTGCGTTCTTTTTATTTAGCGGACGATTTTGCCCCGAGCAAGCTTTTAGTCACAAAGAGCACATTACAAACATACGGCTGTCAAAGACGCGACTAGGCAGAAGTGCAGCTAGTCTGAGCTTCCAGTCAATTCCCAGGTTCATGTGTAAGCAGTATAGGAGCAAGAGCTACACAGTATCTTCCAAGAAAAGCAAGAAGCTAATAAGACGATAATTCAAATCAGCAGATAGTGCAACATTAAGAACATTGGGGGAAGTTAATGGAGGTATTGCTGGGTGTCATTTCAGGTCACATTATTGTGATTAACACCAATATCCCAGAGTTCTGGGACCCTGCCGCCGCCAAAGCTAGCTGACCTTTCTAGCCCTGCGTTTATTAATTACACCAACTGGACGAGTGAATATGACCATATGTAAGTCAGTTTAGATCATCGTTAGGCTGGTAACAGTTATTTAATTAACAGTATATAGTTTTAAAAACGGTCACAATCTTAAGTCTTACTGAAACATTCACGGTGAGTCCCCTAAAATATTTTATTTTTATCATTATTTGTTAAATATAATAGACATATACCATTTTATTGTTTTTTCCCGTTATGCAGCCTGGGTCTGTTTGCCCGCTCAGCTGAAGCTGATCATCGCCATACTCTTTACTGACCTTCCTACCAGCGAGCAGTGCCAGTAAATATCGGGCTGTACAAGCAGGCCTTTATTAACATCAGTCAGATTTGCAGCCATTTCCACATTAAGCTGCCCGTCCCTCATATAAACAGAACTGAAGCTTAGTGCCCATCCTCTCTCTCTTCCTGGGGAGGGGCTTCTGCTTATCTCTGCTTCACTTTTTCTTTGTTGATCCCTTGGTACAATAATATTATCTGCATTATCTACACAGAGCAAATGTATGGAAATCTGCCAGCACAGAGTCAGAAACCAGCAGGACTGTGAGTTAGGGGCTGTTTGGCGGTGATTTGTTGACCCGGCTAAGAGACAGGCTGACAGGTCTGGAGGAAACGTTAAGAGGGTGCCTGAGAACTTGGGTGTGGCGCCGTCAGGCCAGCGAGTTCCAGGTTGGCCATGAGCTCAGCACTGAGACTGCTTTTCCTTACTTCGCTGGTTCCAGTATGGCCTTTCCTAGCAGTTTCCAGTAAGAGGTCCAGAAAGTTCACTACTCACTATATTTTCCAGCAAAGAGGCAGACGTTGCACTGCTACATTTTAGCTTTCCTGGAATGGAAACAAACATGAGGCGATTAGCATGAGGGACTCCTAGCGCTGTTTTGGTTGAGGAAGATCTGATGAAGATCTTTTAAGGGCTTACAGTTTGTTCCTGGATGACATATAAGATGGCGTGCGGCCATACGGCTACACAAAGCAGGCCGCTAACATTCGGTGTAGCGCGCGTTCCCGCTCCAGGCGCTAACATCTCGTATCTCCACCAGCTCAGACTGCCTGCTGTCAGATTCAGACTCGAGTGCCTCCGAGGGTCCCGTGGCAGACAAGCGGGCCCCGGGCAGCGAGCGAGCAGCCGAGAGGGCGGCCCAGCAGAACTCCGAGAGGATTCGGTTGGCACCGCAGACCTCCTTTGCCAACATGCAGGTACTTGCCGTGAGCCAGGTCTCCACTCAAGACCAAATGTTCGAAACTCACTTTAATCCACAGGATACGTTTTAGAATTTCTGTCGACATAGTGAAATTTAATGTAAGACTTTCGTTGGGTTACGTGAGGACCGGCTGAGTTTTGGGTCCCAGTTCTGTACCATATGACGAAGAAGCCTGACTTTAGGTTGTTGGTGCTCTGATCTCAAAAGCAACGAAAAAGCAAGTAAGTTTTGGAAATTTGCCCATCCTTTGTGTGTTGTGAAAGACTGTCGCGAAGCATCTGCATCTGTTTTTCTTTTTTGTTTCTGTGGACAGAAAATACCCCTCCATAACTGTTACATGAAAAACGCACACTAGGTACATTACAAACAAATCATTTTATTCATTGTTTTTGTCCTCCCCAGAAATTAAAGATTTAGGAATTTGTTGTGATTAGTTTATTGGGGTTTTTCTTGGTCTGTGGTAACCATTTGTTGGAATGAAGTGAGAGTCGATGAATGACAGTCGGCAAACATACAAACGCAGGCATGTGTGTGTGAGGAACATCCTGTCTCCGGAGTGTCTCCTCCGGGGAACCTCTATTACATATTTTAGCTGTTTCTCTCATGACTTCATTCCCACCCGTACTGAGGAACACAGGCTGTTCACGCTTTGAGCTTTAACAGGCCGAAACGTCACCAGGGAATGAATATTAAAAAAAAAAACGGACAGAATTGGAAGTAACAGAGATAAGCTCTTGTCTGAATCGCTCAGTGCAGGAAGCGAGGAGCTTTTGCTGATTTCAAAGACCAGGCTCTATGCCTTGTGGAGATGACTCACTTTTTTTTTCTCAGGCATTTGACTATGAACAGAAAAAGCTGTTGGCAACGAAAGGTAGGAGGAGATTTCACAATTTCACAATTGACCGTGTGCTTCGAGTTCAGCATACTGTCTTTGTGTTAGGACCCTAAGAGGAATTTTTCTATAATGAGCACTTTATTAAAATATCTAAACAGCTAACACGATTGGTAACAAATGATGCTATCCACTGTGTTTAGTTTACTATGTTGGCTACAGATGGGGCAATAGTACTGTCTCTAAAATGAGAGAATCTTGCTTGGCTTGCTTTGGTATGTGATTATCTCTCTATTTCTGATTTACAGTAAACATCAAGCCTATAATAAAAGATTTCCTAACTACTTACTTGTTGTGGCTTCTAGCCTTTTCACTGCCCTGACTCAGCCAATGAGCTTGCTGATGAAAACCTATTATTAGACAACCCGGATCAAAGGTGCAGCATGAGATTCCGGGACAGATTTGCTCGCTTGGCGGTTTTGCCACGCGGAACTTGCCGAGGGCTCGGACCGTGCAACTTTGCATCTGCGATTTTATGTCTGGCTTACTCAGATTGGACGGTGTGTGTTCTTTTCAGCCATGCTGAAGAAGCCGGTGGTGACCGAGGTCCGGACCCCCACTAACACGTGGAGCGGACTCGGCTTCTCGAAATCTATGCCGGCCGAGACCATCAAGGAACTCCGGCGAGCCAACCACGTGGCCTACAAGCCGACCATGACCACCACCTATGAGGTTAACCGCCAGCTTTGGCTTGTATAGCTTGACATTTTGCTCATTACTCCCGATACATGTTTATTTTATTTACGCAGCCAATTAAAGTGAATATATTTCGTTTAGAGTTAAAACACTGTAGGATGTTTGAAGCGTAAACAAACGTCAGCAGAACGCGGGTCAGCTGCAGCCACTTAAATGTCACGTTGCCTGCAGTCCAGAGTTCTGCTGCTCTTATGGGAATGGTGGCCTAGTTTTATGAAGCCCAGGTTATGAGCCAAGGGGTTTCCAGATCAAATCCCACCTACCACCCCCAGTGGGTCCTTGAGCAAGACCCTTAACCCCAAGTTGCTCCAGGGAGATTGTCATCCCTGTAAGTCCCTCTGGATAAAGGTGTCAGCTAAATGCCATAAATGTAAATGTCTTATACCGAGCTTCCTGTTATTGTGTTACATGCGGCCCCCGGACCTCTTTGTGAAGGTACTCCCCCCCCTCCATTGTTCCAGGGCTCCCCTCTGTCTCTCTCCCGGTCCAACAGCCGCGAGGGCATCGGCGGCAGTGACTCCGACAACTGGAGGGACAGGAACGGCGGAGGAGGCCTTCCGGGTCCTTCTGACTTCTCGCCAGCCATCAGTCCCAAAAGGAAGCAGAATAAATCAGGTGGGTGGGGGCTCCTCTCCCCTCCCGTCTGCCAGTTCCTCCGCTTGCTGTCTGTGTAAATGTCGCCCGCTTTCATCATGTCTGTCTGGGCTGCCGACGTGTCCTCCTGCCCGCCTCCCTAAGCGCCCGCTTCCCTGTCTCCTGGCTCGTCCGTGTCACTGCCTGCCTGTCTTATCTCTCTCCGTTATATCTCCTTTGCCCGCCTGTTTGTCTGTCTGCCTGCCTGTCCATCACTGTCTGCCTGTCTGCTCACCGGCATCATCGGGCCCGGGCCTCTCCCACCCACTGGGTCCACGGCACTGTCATTGTAACCTTAGTGACACCTGTAAAATGCCACAGAATTGCAGCGAATTTATGAACTGCATTGCCAGTTTTTTTGGGGACCCAGGGGGCTTCATTATGTCTGCTTGCTTTTAACCGGAAACATTTTTTTTTAGTAATTCACCAGCCATAAAAGAAACCCTGTCAGTAGGCTTTGGCTGGTCGACCTTTTCGAAACGCAGCATTATAATGCAGAAATGATCCTGCAGCGGTCTCTTAATAAAAGCTCTGTATGTGAAGTTGGTTCTCTCTGGGTGGAACTGCAGCCAGCGCTGAGACTGCTGCAGTCAGCAGACTGAGCTGGAGGAGGATGAAAGTCCAGCAAGCCGATACCTCAGTCCGCACGGGTGGAGGAGCTCTGAAATGCCACACTCGTAAATCCAGCTCGGTGCTCGTCTATTTTGCCTTGCAGTGGAGCACTATCTAAGCAGCAGTAACTACATGGACTGTATATCATCGATGACGGGCAGCAACGGGTGCAACCTCAACATCTCCTTCAAAGGCTCGGATCTCCCGGAGCTGTTCAGCAAGCTGGGATTGGGGAAGTACACTGATGTTTTCCAACAGCAGGAGGTACGCCCTTTTTTACGGGATTGACACCAGGGTGGATGAATCATGCTGTATAAGCAGCACGAGTCTCCCTGCCGTTTGGGGCCCTTATAATGTGTCCTCCCAATTCACAACATCAAGATGTTCAGCTATTAGCCCAACAAATGGTGTTACGTGATGGTATCGTTTATTAAAAAGTATATTTATGCTTTAGAATATTGAACTGTAAGAAAAGCCAACACTTCTCTCTGTCTCTGTTATGTTTATTGAAGAAGATACCTCCACAGTATGCACTCTGGAGATGAGTTAAACTCTTAACAACTGAGCCTGCTTTAGACCTTTATTGTACATCATAATAAGCGGTATATGCTGTATATGACAAAGCACGCAACTTCCTTCATCTTTTGAACAGCAAGGGTTTGTTTTTATTGATGCTATTTTAACAAAGGAAATACATTTTTGGTACAGATTGACCTGCAGACGTTCCTCACCTTGACGGACCAGGACCTGAAGGAGCTGGGCATTACCACGTTTGGGGCCCGGAGGAAAATGCTTCTGGCCATCTCAGGTGACTCCGCCTGGTCTCCCCAATCACTTAGCCCGCCCAGCCAGTCTTTGATGTTGGCTCATGTGGGTCACATGATACTCTGCGGCTGCCAGACAAGGAGTGAGCCTGTATGAAAGCAGCTTAAGCTGTCATCATCCTATGGTGGAGCGGGGTGCCTGACTGTCCGTGTCGTGGGGTGTGCGTTCTGATCCTGATCCAGCGATGTAAGCTCCTGCAGTTTTCATGCTTTTTCGCAGCGCAGAGCAGTTTGTCATGGGCTTCATCGTGCGAACAAGTAGACGTCGAGTTTATGAACAGCTTGAAACGGCTGCTGTCCGCCATGCACCATCCAGAATCGTTTAGGCAAATCTTCATAGCTGTCTAACCAGCATCATTGGGAATTCAGCAGCTATGCTTGCGGGTTGACTTGGGTCTCATTTTTTTTTTTTTTTTTGCGTGTTTTTAAAGCATGCTACTTATCGGTGTCTGTTTATATTGGCGACAAATATTCCGCATGCACTGCGCTCTGCAGACAGCATGTGGGTGAAGGCCAGTCTTCTGCAGGCCGGAAATGGATGAGACCACATGTTTACTCCTCTTGCACACAAATCTCCTGTAATCTCTACAGATGGAATCCGGACCTCCGAAATCGAAATACCATCCCCCACCCCACCTTCTTCATAAAAACACACTGGAACGTCCACCTCATTCAAATCTGCTTTCGGTACTTTTTCCAGAAAAGTAGACTATAATAAACACAGGACTGCCCTTCTCAAATGCAAACCCCTTTTAAAAGTCCAGTAGAATCTCAGATCATATTTATTCTGGCACGGCATGAAGCTCGCGCTTAAGACCAGCCAGAAGAAAGATATAGACATCCTGTGATTAATATTGGAGGGATTATAATACATTTTCTCATGGTTTGTAGTGGGGCTACGCATCAAGTTCCCAGTTCATTTTGTTCCACTTGCCCACAGTCTCTCATCCACGTTGACTGATGGCTCATCAGCAGCTTCCGATAAATTCCTTTGGAACATCTGTCAGTTGTCAAGCAGAGGTACTCGGTGATATCAAACCAGCCAACTTGGGTTTCATAAGGCCGAGACAAGACTATGGGTGTTTATCAATACCAGGAACGCAAAGAACATACTCGAGTTCTTGGCAAGAGCGTTCTTGCTAACTTGCCTCCCAAGAACGAACTTGGGATGCAATGAATCATGGGATTGTTCTCGTTGGCGAAGACGCAACCGGTGCAGCCTTGATATTTTGGCCTGTGTAAGAAAGACATTCAGGATTTTTTTAGTGTCCTCCATACTTCTGTTCTTGAGTATCGGAACTGTATTTTGCTAGTGGAAGATGATGAGAGACAAGTATGCGAGAACACAGGAATGGTCGACTGTTTGAGAAGTCTTGGTAAAGATGGGAGGGGAGAAAAGATCATTGAGAATTTGCTTTCTTGTTTTTTTATTTTTTAGAACTGAACAAGAACAGAAGAAAACTTTTCGAGCCGCCAAACATCCGTTCCTCCTTCCTGGAGGGCGGAGCCAGCGGGCGTCTGCCTCGCCAGTACCACTCAGACATTGCCAGCGTGAGCGGCCGGTGGTAGGTCCTCGGGCGGGGACTGGGGTGTGGAAGGTGGAAGAGGATGGATGCAGAGGTCCATCTCCTCCTGAGTTCCCGAGGACAGCCCTTGCCTGCACCAAAAAACCACTCATTCGGAGTTAGAAATACGTGGACCAAAGCCAAAAGTGCCAAGCGGAAAAATGGCAGCACCAAAGCCTGTCAGTCATGGAAAGCAAACATGGTGCCCTGTCCGAGACATCCCTCCTCTACAGGAAGCCTCAGCTGTTGTGAAGGAATAAAAGAATTCATGCACTGTCATACCTTTGAAGGAATAGGCAGATTGCTTAGTGAAACAATCATTTTGATACTATTTATGTGTAATCTTAGTTTGTTGTTGTATCATTCCTGTGCACTTTAAGAATGCTATATTCTTTTGCCTGTGGATGCATATTTTTGTAATCTGCATACCTATGTACATGTATACATTCAGCACTTACTTGGGTACCAAGCCAAAATGTAAGCACATTGTGTGGTTAAAGGTGATGGTGATGAAGATAATGAAGATGATGGTAATGATGGTGAGTGGGGTGAAGCAGCATCACGACCAGGTGAGCGGGGACATCGATATATGGATGAATCTTTTTCCCAGCTTTATGGAACTGACCTGATGTTTGGTCCTTCGCTTACATCACGCGTGGTGCATCATACGCTCTCCATGTATAATTTTAAAATCCCTATTTCTTTTAAGCTCAATGTAACCTCCATTCGCTTTTATTGCCATTTTCATTCTCTTTTTCTGCTCGTGTCCCTTAATAAGTGCCGTAAGCAGACTTCTTAAGATGCGGGACAGTGCTGGATTTTTTTTTTTTTTGGGGGGGGGGGGGGGCAGCAAGTGGCCCCCACCCCCACACAAACCGGTTTGTGGG